>OZ037776.1:53281615-53514115 GCA_964035525.1 Porites cylindrica
GATTGAGCGGGTGTTTTTTTCTTTCTTTCGTTTTCTTTCCTTTTTCTTCTCCCTTTTTCTTTTTAAATCGTAGATTCAATGCCTTCAAGTTATTATAAATGCAGTTTAATGGTGACAAAAAGAATGCGGGAAAAAGCAAAGATTATGTTCTGACTAGTGTAACTTAAAAGTGTAACTTTTTCAGCTAAAGTGCTAGCATTTCAACCCTTTAATGTGCTGAAAGAGTATTCAATTGCATTCTCTGTAGAAACTGTATTGAACATCAACTGCGGCTGTTATTTTTTTTCGTTCAAAGTAGACACAAATTTGGCACCGTGTGAGCAGAAAATAGAAGACGTGAAAGGCGTGATCAAAACTGCTAAATCTGGCACCATCTCAAACTGTACCTGGCTTATTACAGTACCAGCCGGCCATAACATTTTCCTACAGTTCACAACATTGGAGTTGGAGTTCAAGTACGACGATATTTACTTCCCAAGTGAGAAAGAAACTGAGTTACAAATATGGGACGGTCACAACAAGTCAAGTGCTTCGCTTGGAATTTACCGTCGAACAAAACGAGCATTTTCCCTGCAGTCGAGTGGCCGTTACCTATTCATACGGCTAAGAGTATTCCCTGATACTGTTCTTTGTAATGTTCAAGCATTGTTTTTCGCTAGTACTTTAATAGGTAAGAGTGACTTTGGTGTTACTCTAGCGTGGTCAGGACTAAATCCCGATATTTATGTCACCTATAGAGGTATAGTAAGCAATATGTAAAAGAACCCGCAAAAAGTAGTTAAGTGAAAGAAATCTAGGCAAACTTCAGTTAGAACTCCCTTGTTTAAGGTATGCAAGATAAAAAAAATTCATTTTCACCACTTGAAAGAATTAGGGAGCGATGTCTCACCAAAACATTTCTATTGTCGAATAAACAAGGCTACTGGTATCACGCTCAACAGCTGGTAATATCCAAAGGCAAGACTGTAATGATTCCTTTTCTCGTCACAGTTTTGACTAAAAGGATGGTTTTCATTAGGGACTGAGTCAGAGTCGGAGTTGGAGTCGGAGTAGTATTAAATCAGAAGCGCACAACAACAACAACAACAGCAACAAAACTTTATTAATAAGCAAATAAAATTACAAAAGTATTGCCCGTAGCTAGCAAGGCTATTCGAGGAGGGACAATGCGTGAAAAATATAAGAAATAAAGACTAAGGCTATTAACTAAGGAAAGTTTACAGTTTACAAATAAATGAAATAAAAATCGTAATATGGATCAGGAGTAGACAACAGACTTCCGTAATGCTTGGTTTTCTTTCCTTAGTTTCTCAGTTCCGGTCATAGTTGAGAAAAGGTTAAAAGATTAAAAGATTTTGAGGAAATTTAGTTAGAAGCCGGAGTGATCGAGAACATGTGCGACTAGTACGCTCTCGGTACCAATCGTAGGTACCAAGCGTAGGACTTTACGATTTGGTGAAAACAGCGTTCTGATTCCGAATCCGACAATCTGGTTTTCAGTTGATCGTAATCGATGGAGTCAGAAGCGGAGTCGGAAGAAAATGGAAACGTTCTGATCCTTCCGACTCCGACTGTGTCGCGCTGAGAACTCCGCGTAGGACTCTGAGTTTTGATTTTCACAAGGTCATATGCGCTCTTACGAATCCACTTACGATTCCGACTCTGAATTCTTAAGGCTTGTGGCTAGTGAAAACCAGCCTAAGAATTAGAAGAATTAGAAAAAGTGTTGAAATGTACGCACGCTTCGTCGGGATAAAATTCGAATTATACAGCAGACAATCAACAAAGTTAGTTGTTGTCGTTGTTGTTGTTACAGAAAAGCCCGAAATACATTTCCCTGGTCCTGCCGTCAGAGCAATGAAGAATCTCTGGTTGGAGTGTTCAGCGAGAGGAACTCCTCCAGTTGAGATAACAATAAACCATTATGGCAACCAACTGGTTAAGAAAACCGGATTTGCTAAAGTACGTATTGAATACGAAGGTGAATACAGATGCACAGCAGGGAATGGAGCTGGAACTGATTCTAAAGAAACATTTGTCTCTTTTCCCACAAGTAAGTGTAACAACCCCTACGCAGCGACAAGAATTCTCTCGTCGCAGAGTCCTACAATAACTACTAAATATAACGTCTATGGTTTGTATTCTAGTCGTTTTCGACCGGGAAAAACTGTGCGTAAGATTACCCAAAGTTTCTTTACGCTCTACAGCCGATAAAATTCCAGCTGCAGCTAAGTAGGTTACGTACCGTGATAATGTAATCACCACCCAGATCTTTTTAATCTTTTCAGAGACATCTAATCTTTAAACTACAAAAATATTTTATCAACTGAGTTAAAAGTCGGTCTTTTTTGGCAAAGTATCAGCGATCCCTTAAAGGTTAAATGAACCAAAAAATTAAAATATTTTCTTTTGTCGCTTTACCTTCACCAAACACTTAAGAGAACCATCGTAAGTGAGATTAGGGTAAAGATTTTTCTTCCCAAGCCTTTAAAGAAAGATAAAAGATCAAAATCCGACTGAATTCCGAAGACTTCACGGAAACGTTTCTGAAATGGCCGCGTGATAGACTGGAGACTACGTGACGTCAATGTTGGTCTTTCGGGGCGAAAAAATGTTCTGCGCAAGCTTCTGCGCATCCCTTACCGCCTGCGTTTGTTTGTCTCGTTCTGTGAGAGTTCTGCCTGAGACTGAATGAAATACACGAGGTGCGAACGTTTGCTCGGTGTAAAGGCTTTTTTGTTGTTGTTGTTGTTGTTTTTTCGTCACTTGAAATTTACTTTGGATTCAGAACAACCAATGTTAGAGTAAAAACAGATCATTCCGTCAGTCTGAGGTGGAAGAAAACGTTTTGAACATTTCCAAACAGGTTTGTATTTTTCTGATAATTGTGCATTCGATTTGTGAGTTGACTTTGTTTCCAGTGCTTCGCCTTGCCGGGTTGAATTAAAACCTGCTTGTATCTGTTATTAGTAGTTATGGTTACTTTTTTTACATGGCCAGATTTATCTACCTTTGCACAACCAGCTTTTTCCTTGTCTTCAGTCAAAGAACCGTAATACTAACGCATGCGAGTGAACAAAATTGTGCGCTTTTAAGCTTCTAAGTTTTAAAAACTTTCTCGGAACTACAGGAGGCCAGAAAGCTTACTCAAGAAGAAAAGACTACTTCGATAATTTTTCTGTTGCTCAAGTAATAATGGTCAGAGTTTTTTTTCCTTTAATTTTTTCAGCTTTAACTACATAGTTTTGTTATCTTTCACTCGCTTTGAAGTAGCGGAGAACGGCAACTGATGGCAGTGACTCCAAAGCAATCGACTCTTTGCACGTAAACAATTGCTGGAGCTGGATTTGACTGAAGTGAGCAAAACAAATCCTTATGTGCAGTTTTCTGCATTTTCTTATGATTCAGTTTGCTGAGTTTAATTTGCTTGAATGAAGACTCTTTGCCAGCTTAAAGTGGAGTCTATGGTCCTTAAAGTGACCTCAATTGGTAATTGAATGTTATACATAATTGGAAAGAAGTTTTTGCAATAATGTAACTTTACTGACTCTGATTTAAGGAAATCTTACTTACGCGTGGGTTTTTGACAGGTGTCATGCATGTTCAACTTGACAACACAAAGCAAAATTTATCTGCGCGAAACTATCAAGTTTAAAAAACTATGGTTGCTTTGAAACCGATCTTGGGGAAGATTTACTAGATAAAAATTAACTCTTTTTCTACCCACATGTCAACGCCAAAACTTCTACATTGAGGATTTTGTTTATATTTTATCGATCTGTCTGCGAAGCTACAAGTGTCCGATCGAGCGTTGGTTTTAAATTATCAGCTCGAGTGCGACAAAGTTCACTGACTTCAAACACATTGTGGGCAATCTTGAATTTCTTTGGGCAGATTATTACACAAATATATTTTGTTTTTGTGTCCACGGTGGAGCTCCCGGGACCTTACATATCCAGGAACTTCCTTATATGAACACATTTTGTGAATGCATCTTGAAAAAAAATCGGACTTACGCACGGCTGTCCTTACGCACGCACATTTCCAGTACAGCTCAAGGAAATTAGTAAATGCCGTTAAAGTCCGTTTTACTATTATGTATTCTTGGAGAAAATTAAATAATAAGAAGGTAATAACCACAGCTTGCAACTTTTGAAGACAAATTGCCTGTTCTTTCTAGGTTTATGGCCGCACAAACCACTTCTGCGCCAAGTCGACTAGAAAACCTGTGTTTTGAATTTCCCGCTTTCTTTCACCTGACCATCATTGACGTCACAAGCAGTTTTTTTTCCGGCAATTTTTCCAACCGCTCTGCGAAGATAAGGGCCAAAAACTGGCAATTTTTAATTACGAATATCTCGGAGATACTTGCTTCAATTGAGCTGAAACTTCATAGTATGTTTATTTGGTTCATATTAAACGCATTTCACTAGAATTAGACTAAAATAAAAAAGGTCGAATTTTTGGTTCATTTGACCTTTAACTGACTGTCGTGTGTTTTGGTGTTCTGGCCGATAACTTTCAAAAGTCTTTTGAAGATCTTATAAGGGAAATTCCTCTGGACTTTTGACATTCCTTCTCTTATCTAATGACAAGGCTGCCACTGTGTTAATTCTGTTTCCCTCGTCAGATTGCAACTGTTCTGGATTTGGCGAAGAGGAGAGGAAAGCGCTAAACTTCTATGTGTGTTCGCCTCCATTTCCATACAACGACACTTTTAGATGCGCACCCACAATTACCACACGCATGTAAGTAGACCTTGTTGACTTAGCAGGTATTTCATGGCAGACAGTCTTGTAGGGTGCTCGCCTCTCCAGTAAAATACTACGAATTTTTGGTCTCCTATCATTCGGGGCCGGTTGTTCAAAGCAGGGTTAAGTCAACCCAGGGTTAGTGAAGCTTGAGAAGCAAATTCAGTTGTATTCTTTTTGCCTACAACTGATGATTGGACGCTCTAAAAAGAAGGGAGAAAAATATCCGGGAAAATGCTTTTGAACAAAAGAAAAAGAAACCCGGGTTGGAATTTAACCCTGGGTTAGCGCTAATCGGCCTTCGAACAACTGGGCCCTGGGTAGTTAGAGCTCTGATTATTCTTCTTGAGTAGTGAGTCCCCTTCGTGAAGACCATGTGAGGTGGACTCCCATAAAAGTCACATCGCGGAGGTTCATTTAGGGCTTTCCACAAGTTGCTCGAGATTTTCAAAAAATTTTCCCGGAATTTCTTAGAAAGTTGCTCAAAAAACAATCAAAAAGTGCTTTTTGTGACGAAAGTTGCTCAAAAGTTGCTTGAAAAACGAAAACTGTTTTTTGTCTGATGCTAAAATATGAAAATTGTACAACAAAAGTAAGATTTCTAAGCATTTTTGTACAATTTTGCGGCGTAACCAGCGTTGCTAAATAACTATGTCCTCAATTAAAACCAAAAAATGTAATGAGCCAATAAAATTGTTGAATGACCTTCTTCACCCGAGACCCTCAAGTCAGTCGAGTGTGAATCGTCGTCCACCATTTTGAATTTTCTCTAAAAATCGCTGACCGAGCAGCCCTGCTACTTTTAACTTGCTCAATGATCTGCCCTGGAAACGTTGTGAAACATTGAAGAAAGGCCAATTTAAGCACTAAAACCTGCTCCGACATCTCAGAATGAGAAGATAACTAGAGAAATGGCTCAGAATGCAAAAAGTTCAGTGCTTGAAACGAAAAATTTGCTCGAAATACGAAAAGTTGCCAGAAAGCTGCCGAGCAACTTGTGGAAAGCCCTAGGTTCAACGTCTGGCTTAGGGGTTGTATACCCTGTAATATTTTACCGCTTGCTCAGCTTGTGGCGTAACTCAGCCACCCAACACTTTTTTAGAGCGAACAGAGAAGTAATGACATGAGCGTGAGGCTCCTTCATAAAATACGAATAA
Source organism: Porites cylindrica (assembly GCA_964035525.1). Classification (NCBI taxonomy): domain Eukaryota; kingdom Metazoa; phylum Cnidaria; class Anthozoa; order Scleractinia; family Poritidae; genus Porites; species Porites cylindrica. The sequence continues at coordinate 53,287,524 of OZ037776.1, forward strand.
CCCATTTCCGAGTTGCCTCGAGCCTCTGTTTTAAAGGAAATAATTTTACTGATCTTTTTTATTCTCATGCAAATAAAACTCATTTTCACAAAAAAGGTTTTGCACTTAGCCTCGTTTTGAAGGCGAGAGTTTCTGAAACTCGGAAATGGCCTATTAGTACAGTTTCATCAGGTCTCACGAAAAAACTATGTTTTTGCAGCTGGCTGGCACAAGGTTTGTCGGCAAGATCATTTTTTTCATTTGCCAGATTTATTGTTAACGCAGTCCATTTTCTTTTTTTTTTTCTTTTTTATGTCACTATGTTCCTCTTCGTTGAAGTTTCTGATGAAGAAAAAATAATTATAATTATAATTTTTTATTAATAAATCGTCTTTTTTGCATAGATTTCTTCAGAATCGCGAGATTCGCGAACTTCCTGCCGACAGTTTTAAAAACATGGACTCCTTGCAAATGCTGTAAGTAGTGAGAATGTGTTTCACGTCAACAGGCCAAAAAATTTATAAACAGCGTTAGAAACAAAATTATCATTATTGTAATCAAACTACTGACCCTAATTCAACCCATTTTGTCCTGCTGATTCTTATAACTCAAAATTTACAGACAATTCTTTATAGTTGTGAAACTGCAATTGCTACTTATCACTACGAAATTAGATATATCACTCACTTAATTTCCCTGAAAAAGTCATTCTAAAGTGCAGCGCATGCAGTGATATGTGGAATAAATCGCTAACAACGAAACAGTTGCGTGCATTGTAGGGTGTTGAGGGCCATTTTTTTTTTCAGACCAATTCCATGTTCCCTGTAGTTCTAGCTAAGAAACAAGGATTTCTAAACCCAAGTTAACACATCAGTGAATAAATCTCTCTCCCTGCTACCACAAACCTGAAAAAGAGACGCACTGAATATTTGTTTTTTCTTCCCTCTAGAGATCTAAGTCTGAATAAAATCGACCAGATTCCTTTAGATGTATTTTCAGACCTGAAAGAACTCCTTGTATTGTGAGTTGATTTGACGTAACGTAACTGTAGGAGGTAACCTAATGCGGAAAAAGTAACATGATACGAATAACATTCCTAAATCATGTTGCGGGAACTGTTGTTCTTCACTCTTCTTTAAATGTAAACTTGAAGTCATTTTTGTTATTTAGAATGATCTTCCTTCAACCGATAAATAGCTTTTGGGGGCATATGTGGCTCAAGTATAGAGGCCCAGGCTCAGCTGTCGCATAATATTGTTCTTAAAATCCAACCTTCAATAATGGACACTTTTCCACAAGGGTATCGTTTGAAGGGGCAGCATGAAGGTTAAAAAGCATTGCGCACCATAAGTGCTGTGTTCCAAACTGCATTATAATAGTTTCAGAAATGCAAATATCCTTCGTTATTACAGTATTCCTTAAAGAAGCTGTCTCACCAGGTATGTCTTTTACAGCTAGAATAACCTTGAGGTAACAGGTGGCTTGCTGCTGTCCGCAATGCTTCCCCCCTTCTAATATAACGATCCCTAGAGACTAGTATGCGGTCATAGGTCTTACCAGTTCCCCACTCGTTTAGAACATGACTAATAGGCAATTAAGGTGGTAGTTGTGAAGAGAGTCGACAGTATTTCAACAAGAAACTTTGTAAAATGCAACTCTGAAATCTTGTTTTTAATCTCTCTCAAAAACGTTTCCCAGTTACATGTACATGTTCATCCACATATGCATTAAGTAATGATCCTGGTAAGAAAGGAAGCAATTTCTTTTGTTATGGCGCAATGCGCTTTGCTCACATATAGGAATATTTTTATTCTTACACAAAGAATGCGTAAACCTACAAAAAGGCAGTCTACGAAATAAAATGTATTTAAACTCCATTTTTAAAGGGTTTTTTTGGGTTAAAAGATTTCAACCAATCATGAGAGTTGAAAGCAATAGCCAAGAAAAAATGCAATTTTACATGTTCCTCTCCATGCTACCTATAAATAGAAAAGATTTGTTATAAGGAAGTTGGTTAAAAAAAGGGATTAATATACATGCTGCTTTGCGAAGATTTCGTAAAATTTGATTTTAAACTAATCAGAAGTGTGGTAGAGACAATAGTAAAGATAGCACGTTTTTGCATACGAGTTCATTGCGCTTGGTTCTTTTCTTCTTATCTGGATCATTAATTAAAACTGTTTTCATTTAACAGAGAGCTTTCAGGTAATAAAATTGTAGACCTACCTGTGGGAACGTTTGGAGGACTATACAACCTACAAATCCTGTAAGTAGATCAATACTTTGCTCCGGCGAGTGATAGATTCATGTTTCAGGGCTAGTTTAGAGGGAGAAGAAAAGAAGAGGATTATAAATTATAAGAAATATCTTATACACACTTATGCTTTTTTTTAGAGTTTATTTCTTGCGCTCCTTGGTTTGGCAACTTCATGTTATTCTGTGAAACCTAGTTTTATTAAATTGCCTATCAGTTAGGGACGGGTTTATTTTTAAGCTAGTCAGTTGTGTTTAATCACCCTTTAGTAATTTTTAAATTGCTCATTTTGGTTTGTTGTTTTTACAAGGAAATTACGCTCTAATAGACTTCAGCGTTTACCAAAAGACATTTTCAAAAATCTGACTACTTTGCAGCAACTGTAAGTACTCAAGCATCCTCCGAGTTATATCTGCTCGCGCACCCCCACCAGCACTCAACGTAATCCACTTAAGATTTCCAAAACGGGTCTCTTTTTTGTATTTTGATAAATTTAAATTTCATTTTTCAATAATTTCATTTTTCAATGTTTAGCAAGGAAAAACACCAAAAAATACAAAACAAAGTAAAAACTAGACATAAATATCTCAGACACACTCGTGACATACTGATAGGCACACCCCAGGACATTTTTCCTCTATTTCCATATAAAACTAATATAATACAGATATGTGGCGACAGAATCGTTTACTAATCTGATCTGTATTGCCAAATTTCATATTGTAGGTCACAAACTTATCGTCTGATTTAGCAATCGTTGTCACGACTAGGGTCTACAACATAATCCTTACTTGTGCTAAATCTGTCGCTTGCAGTGGGACTGAGTGAGCATGTCTTTCGAACTCTTACTTATACAACATTTTTTGCTATTTTGCCGAGGCCTCTTAATAATGAATATTTTCAAATTCTTCAGAGATTTTTCTGGCAACTTGATTAAAGAACTTCACAGTGAGACATTCATGAATTTGCGGTCACTCCTACGACTGTAAGTATTAAATTGGCTTCCATAGCTTCCAATGATTTGCATTTTTCCTCACAGTATTTAACTCCGTAAGACTAGCCAGAAAGGGTATTTCAGTAGGGAATATTATTGCAGATAATGGCGCATTTACCAAAAAATCTATATTCAGGATGGAAAGTCGAAAATGCAGCACTACTTCTTGCGTCGTTCTACTGGAAAATTTCCGGGAGAAAATGGAAGTTCCTGTCCCTCTTCTTCAAACCTTATTTCTTAGTAAATGGGAATGATTTATACAAATGAAAAACCGCTGTTCCTGAACTAAATTACTAGTCCTAAATTTAATTTACCATTCGCCGGGGAAATAAAATGGTGTCATCAACTACAATCCATAAGCCATGAAAAAATCTTAAATTTTAGCGAACGTACATGTTCTTAAACATAATTTATCAAATCTTGTCAAGTGTTCCAAAAGAGTTGCAGGTTAAGGAGATGAAAGAGTTGTAGAGTTAACGATCCGTTCCTTTATTTACAGTTACTGCATGCAGTTGCATAGCAAACCTTTATTTCAAAAAAACCTGTTTATATGTGGCCTAATATAGACTGTTCACAGTCCCCTATGTTTTCGTAAGATCATCAGGATTGCCGGAGCATTTATAGCTATTTATAGCTATTTGTAGTGAGAGAGGGTGGGCGTCGGGCTGGATGGTCGTGCACGCCTTCACGACCCTCCCCTCCCCTCCCCCCCCCAAGTAGATTTTTACACTGATCGCCAGGCTAAACTCGGAGCATTTGAAACCAAGGTGATTGCACTTAACGCAAAGCGCTTGACGATCTTACGGAACAATAGGGGGCCGTGAACAGTTTATGCCTAATAGAAATGAAGAAGACACATCCAAGGAACCAGATGCTTATTACCATGGAATCGGCTCCTGAAGGAACATAAGCTATTAATCTTCTCTTGCGATGCTTTGCCACAATTTTTTAACGCTCACATACTGAAACTAGGCTAACTTAAATTCCTTACTTTCACTTTTGTGCGTGACCTTTCTTGCAGTTACATGCAGTCAAACGCGATTGAGAGTCTTCATTGGGGTATGTTTGACAATTTGGAGTCCCTTACCTACCTGTAAGTATAGTTGTCTTAAGCATTCTTTCAGCGTTTTGTTTATATCCATTTCTCACTTGCCAGCCAGTTTTCTGGTTTTTACAAGTTACTTTTTTACTGACTGGACATCAATTCTTAGGCCCCGATTAAAATTCTGAGGTACGGTATTATCTCTCTCGATTTCAGTGACCTGGGGAAAAACAAAATACGTAGCTTACCGTGCGGTCTATTCAACAGACTTAAGAAGTTAAAAAACCTGTAAGTACGATTGCTGTGTTCATAACCTTATGAAAACTGCCATTTCTCTCCTACTTCATACTTAAGAAATGGTAAACGTGCAGCGTGCAACCATGGAGTTATGGATGCACGCGGGAGGTTGCTAAGCACGAAAGAAGCGTAAGTGTCGCTCGAGGCGATAGCCGAGTGCGACTCTAGCTTCTTGAGTGCTTAGCAAACCTCCCAAGTGCATCCATAACTCCATGGTTGCACAGCTGCAACGTTTACCATTTCTTTTATAACACAATCAAAAGAAAAAAACATTATTTTCCATTTGCCTTCGGTTGAGTCAGCGTTCCGAGTTCATGTATGCTGCCATCTGCCCGCGCGTAAACAAATCATGTTCTATGTTTTTCAAAAACTTGCCTTTGAGTTTTTCTTGCGCTGAATCAACCGTTCTCCGTCTTCAGGTAAATTGCAAAGCGTTTTTCGTTGTTATTCTGAATGGCATCTGTCTACTTGCTCTTAATATTATGGTAAAAACTCTGAGGGAAAACTATAGCTGCAACTACTATAAACACCAACTAAACTGAAAGACTCTAAAAAATAAGCTAAGCCTAAATAGATGAAATAATTATCAAGCTTATTTATTTGACAATTTTTGAAATAAACGTAAAGTAGAAATGAGAAGATTTGACTGTAACTCCTTTAGAATAACAGGTAACACTAATTTTAAAAAGAAATTAACTAACTTTGTATTGAAATCTGTCTGGGGGAATCCAGCTATGAAAGTGCAACTGAAATTCGCCGACACACAGCCGGCGCTGAAGCTGTTGGTTTTCGACCGTTCTCTGAACGACTGTTATGAATGAACACTGAGGAACAAAATAATACACATAGAAGTTATTTTTTGAAAAATTTATTTGAAAACCCCAATTTTTCTGTACTCAAATGAAATTCGCTTATTCCAGCGTAATGTGCCCGTTTAAACTCAACTAAAATTTTTCATCGATGCGATGAAAACTTCACAACAAAGCTGTCTCGAATTTGACCGTGTTTCCTAAAATATTTGCTTGAATTTAGCATCAGCTTGACCAAAAAGTCAATAACACAATGCTAATTGGTAAATCATACATTTCAAACAGACTTTCTCTTCTATAAAAAAAACATGCAAAATGTACCTTAAATCTTCGCTCGCTCGATTTTCCTTCAGCCGATTCTAGCCGCGAGGAAAACAGTGATTAATTCATCCAGGGCAAATTTGTCGCTTGATCTTTTGTCTTTTTTCCTTCAAAACGGCAGCTTGGTATTCTCTTCAACCTCCACTTTTCATCTGTGCATTTCATCGGTGTATTTTACCGTCAGGAGAGAAGATTTGTTGAATTTGCCAAAATTTTACCGCGCTGACTCAGTTTCTTGGCGTGCACCCACGGGCAAATGGTAGTGGCTAACTGACCAATCAGAGCGCGCGATTTACTTTTGTTATGTTATAATTGATTATGGTCTTATTTATAAATTTTGTGACGCACTCACTGATAGGCGAAGAATTTGGAATGATTCCTTTTCCGTGTAATTTCCTAGAACCTTTCTGCACTAAAGGCTAACAGCTACCACATGTTTGATGAGGACCTGGTGCTTAAAGGGTGCTTCTCTACTCGTCCCTACTATGACTGCCCTTTGATAATTATTAGCCCAAGTTCGATGTATTAAAATTACAAGATGACTCCGAGGCTTAATGGAAAAATTTTGCAAATTTTTGATGACTCCATTGTCTCGCAATTCCCATAAAAGACTTGATCTCAAAGAAAACCAAACCAAATATAGAAATATGACCAGAAAGCCTCCAAGTCACATTAGAATTTTAATATGTCGAGCATGGGTTATTGCAAACTCGCACGCGGTCTCTTACAAACGGCTGAACAATCGGCTTTTGAGTATAACCTTCCAGTAGCTTGCTTTAGTGGTCTTAGCAGACGAATTCTCCAAATATCATTTTTCTCTTTCCCCCTTGTTCAGAGCGGAATTGCTTAGATACAGTACCTCTTATCCACTGCTTCTCTCCTTGCATCCTTCCATTGTGGCACGGTACATGCTCTTCGGATTAAGCCGAAAATAGTTTTGTCGCCTGTCTTGTGTCTTTGCCTGCTTCTGTTACTTGGTTAAAGGGACACAGTCAGCTGATGCACATGCGCATTTCATACAATTTCTTAGCTGATTTGTATATCACAAGACACGCGCGTGAAACAGAAAGTGAGGAGCGCGTCCGGAATACTCTGAACAAAACTTGTAGAGTTGAACTAGTTACAAGCCGAAATCGTGATTATAGTCCCTACGTCGTATACCTATATACTTTTGGGAATTCACCGATGGATCTGCCCAGCGAAAGCCAAACATCAACGAATACTTCTGAATTCGATCATCAGAAGAGGTGAGAAATGACATGAATCATTGAATCTGAATGAAATGACATGAATCTGCATGAATCATTGTCGAAGGTTCAAGGTCGCGAAAGCTTGATTTGCCAAACATATGTAACCTTTTCTATCATTTCCCAAAATATATATAACGATTATTTGCTCTCCAATGTTATTGATTCATTTCTTTTGTTATTTTGGTAAACGAAGGCAATTTCTCCCGCCCGGAGCCTACGTGTTTCTCACCTCTTCTGTTCATGTTCCTTTGGATACTGTTTTTAACCAAATATGATAAAATAATGTCATAGGGTCAGAAAAAATTTGCCTAAAAAGAGGTTTTCTGTAAAAGATCAAGGATGGAGTGAAACACTAGGCAAGATTGAAGCGGATTTGTAGATGTATTCAACGCGTACATTTGATTTCGGGTTGAGGTAAACGCTTTTCCAACTGACAAAAGTAGTGTCCAGGTCAGCGCGGTCCTTTAACTGACTGTGTCCCTTTAACCTGTCTAAGTGCCTGTTTACATGGAGGTGGGGGACCCCAGGTAGCTGAACTAACTGGGTCGGGGACTAACCACCATGGTGGGAAGACGCTATTTTTAAGCTCGTCAAACAACGATGGCGATAGTGGTGCCGTGAAGTAATAGAAGTGTGTCTGGTTATGCTCTTTGGCAAGAGAAGTTTGTCTTACGATACGTGAAACTGCCTTCCAACGACTTGACGTATTCCAAATGCGAAGGAGAAGAAGCGCCCTCGTGCGTCTAGTTCTTCGGTTTCAGATGATGGCTCAAAGATTCTAGAAAAATTGTCATGCATTGAGGAAAGAATAAACAATGAATTCACTAAAACTGACAAAGAAATAGAAGCTTTGAGAGACGAACTTAAAACCGAGAGTCAAGGCAGTTAAAGAGGATTTAAATAAAAATACGGACTCGTTAAATGTTGTATGGGAAGAGTTGGTGAAAGAGAAGAATCCGTGTTTGCAAACATGTTTAGACAATACAGAAAAGGAGAATTTGAATCCAAAAAAGGAGGCTGGAGGTCTTAAACAACGACTGGTTAAACAGGAGGATTATTCTAGACGTGAGAACTTGCGTTTCTACAATATCCCTGAAGACGCAGAGGAAACGACTGAAGCCGAGTTGTGTTCAGATTGTAAAGGATGTTTTAGCAGAGCTTGGAGCACCATCAAACATAAAGTTCCATGCAATTCTTTGCATAGGGAAGAGGGAACCGCTTCTGACGAATCGACAACATCACAGGATACAGTGGGGCAGTCCCGTCCAAGACTGATAATAGCGAGGTTAAGATCGGGTACCAATACCGACACCAGTACCAATATCTTCCACAGCCGTGGTCGTTTCCGTCGTGCATAAATGAATTTGTAAGTTATTGAGTACGGATACCGGTAGAACATGGCGTTCGCCGACATCTCGTTAGAAGAAGCCCTAGTCCTTGAAGCTTATGAAGAAGAAATTTTAGATGAGGAAGAAACTCTGCTGGCGTTTGGATTGCTGGAAAAATCAAAAGAACCATAATCGTGTACAAGACAAGATTTTTAAAACCACGTTTTTTTTTGAACGTCAATTTTGGCAAGCACGTTTATTAACATATCACACATACAAATCAAATCAAATCTAATCCATAATGTGATTTTTATTCAACTTACCGTGTGCTGTCTCTCTCAAGACTTGTTTCGCTTGACATTTCTGAACACAAAATCAAATACAACTTAGACCAACAAACGATCTACACTGTATGAACCGACGAATTTACCTTAAATATCGTGTTAAAATGAACTCGCTCTTATCGATTCAGAAGCGTTATATCGATCAAAATGTTTAAAGAATAAATGTATGCTGTGTTTTTAAACAAAACGGCATTCCATCTAACCTTTAGCAAGAAGACCTTGTACTGCTAGCTGCGAGTCGCCAAGGTTTCAAATACTGCACATGGTTTATTTCGTCCAAAATGTACAGAAATACAGAAGATATAAAGAATTCGAAATCTACGTAGAGATATCAACAAGAACTACAATCAGTCAAGAAATGTTAAAGCAAACCGTAAATAAGAATAATATTCACGTACCCGTTGGTGTCTCTCAAGTTTCGCAACTAGTAGTAATGATCTTATTAATCAACGATTGTTACGTCATGTCATTAGTCGTGATTATATCACGCATGAATTTCGTGTTATACCGAAACACTCCCCCGCCACTCGAAAAGGAAAGTTACATTAAAAATGCAAAATTTACTTCAAATCCAGCTTCACGTAGAGTATTTCAATTTCAGAAAAATTAGTAGTAGTTCAATTGTTTGTGTCTTTATCTTCTTCCTTTGGTATCAAAACAACCAATTTGTTTACTGCTCGTTCAACGGTAACGAAACCTCTGCCATGGTACTCGTTGACAGCTTCTCCTGGTTTTGAATTTTTGTACTGCACTTGAACTTTCCTTACTCTACCATCTCCTCCAGGAAAGACTTTAAGCACAGTCCCAAGCTTCCATTGTCCTCTTATCTGGTTTGCGTCTTGGATAAGCACTACGTCGCCTTCACGAAGATTTCGCTGTGCAGTGTGCCACTTTGGCTGAATAAGTAAACTTGGAAAGTAATCTCTGGTCCGCTTTTTCCAGAAATAGCTCACGATACTTTGAACGAATTCAAATCTACGGCGGAAATCTGAAGTCTCTCGAAAGGGTCCGCTTGGTACTCTTGATGTCGCTCTTCCTAGCAATAAATCATTGGGGCAGAGGTACGTTCCATCATGAGGTGAGGTAGGATGTCTTCCGATTGGTCTTTCATTCACAAGATTTGCGGCTTCAAAGCAAACAGTTTGCAGTTCGGAAAATGTCAAAACATGATCACTGATTGCTGCTGTTATTGCTCGTTTTATGGACTTGACCAATGCTTCAGAAACTCCGTTTTGCCATGGTGCATCAGCTGGCGCAAAATCCCATTTGAATCCTTCCATCACGCCAAATGTTTTGAGTTCCTCTTGGTTCCAACCCTTAACTACATTTTTTAGTTCTTCGTTTGAGGCGACCAGTTGAGGGCCATTGTCTGAATAAAGTTTGGAGGGGAAACCTCTAATTGATACAAATCTTCTGAGGACCATGAAAAATTTTTCAGTGCTGTAATCCGCCGCTAGATCTACGTGAACGGCACGGGTAGCCAAGCAGTTAAATATCACACCATATGTCTTCCCAATAGTTCTTTTCTTCACCTCGTCTTTAATTTTGAACGGACCAAAGAGATCAATAGCTGTGCAGCTCCATGCAGGTGATGGTTTCAGTCTTTCCACCGGTAACTTTCCCATAATCTGTTCGCTTAATCTCTTGTCTAATTTCTTGCAGATCACGCAGTTGTATCGGATGGATTTCACCATTTTCAATAGTTTAATTATCCAGAACTTCGTGCGTATTTTACTGCACGTGGAGAGTACACCGAGATGTTCTTGTCTGTGAATATGTTCAGCATAGAGACGGGAAAATCTATGGTCATAGGGCAACAGGATTACTTCATTTTTATTGTGACTCATCTCAATCCATCTTTCACCTCGTCCTCCAACCATGTATATTCCTTGCTCATTTTTTCTAGGGCATAGACGTTTGTATTTCCCTTTTTTAATGTCTGCGTGCATATTTCTTTGTGCTTCCATAATCCAGAAATGTTCCGCCTTTGTTACATCAAGAGGGATGAGTGGTTTTCCTGCGTTTTTGAATGAACGTTTTGGTGTTCTTTGGTACAGTAATAATACACGGGCTGTCACTCTTAATAGTTTGTCAAAATTTGAGTATCTTTCTATGTTAAGTCTCGAGGCAAGTGTGTCTGTATTATTAATTTGGCAGGTCTGCGGTATATTGTACGCTACTTTGACTTGGTCAGGAAGTTGTTCTTTTGTCAAAGCCTTGTTAATTGACCATTCACTTTCGGGTAATTCAAGAAAATCGGGTCCCCTTTGCCAAATACTTTCTGAGTTTAGGTCATTTGGTTTTTTGCCGCGAGTTAGCCAGTCTGCGATGTTGTTTTTGCTTTCTGTCCAATACCGATCATCAGGGTTGGTGTTCTGTTGTATCTCCCCTACTCGGGTTGCTGCAAAGGTATTAAATCCATATGATTCCTTTTGAATCATGTTGTGTACTATTTGAGTGTCCACGATGTGATAACACTTCTGAAGCTTATATCTGCAATGTCGTTCTAGAAATGCTTTCAGTCTTGAGTTTAATACAGCCCCACAGAGTTCGATTCTGTCAATTGATAATCTTTTCATTGGCGCGAGTCGGTTTTTTGATAGTACAAGTCTGCATTTGAATTGTCCGGTGTTGAGCTTCCATCTGTAGTATGCACATGCCCCATATGCATGGCTGGATCCGTCGCTAAAGATAATTAATATCGGATCATCTATCGCATTCTCTGGCATTAAACATCTTTTGAATTTAACGTCGTTCATCTCTAGTAGATCTTGGCAGAATTGTTTCCAGTCTCGAGTTTACTTGTCCGGAATAGGGTCGTCCCAGTTTAGCTTCTCTTCCATTCCCCATAACTGTCTCAGTAGAATCTTTGCTCTGGCTGTGAAAGGTCCAGCTAATCCGATAGGATCATAAATGCTGTTTACTTGGGATAAAATTATTCTTTTGGTAGGATTATCTGCATCGATTTCTCCCAGCTTATTTGCATTTGATTGGATACGGGACTTCTTCTTTCCCTTAGCAGTGGTTCTTAACTGAACTTTATACTCGAAATCGTCTTTAAGGGGGTTCCAAACAACTCCTAACACTTTTTCTGTTTGTGATGACACGTCAGTAGGTATTGTCAAGGTCTTAGAGGGTTCTTTACTATCATGGGTGAAGATCCACTCTTTCATTGTAAAACTTCCTTCGTTAAGTAAACTTTCAATATCTTGGGTGAGGTTTTTTTCTCTTGTTCTTTATCAGCCACACTCTCTATTACGTCGTCCATAGAAGTGTTTTCCTCGATTACTTTCGCAGCTTTAGGATATTTGTGTTGTCCCATTTCAGCTGTTTTTCGTAATGCAACAGTGGCGATCGTACCTGATGGCTTATCGCCGAACGAAACTCGTTGTATAACGTACGTACCTGGTGGTCGTTTAATGTCCATGTCTCTCCATAAAAATCTATGAGTGTGCTGGTCAATTGTCTTTGTCTTTACTGTGTGGTACATTTTCTTTATGTCACCAATCAGTGCTATCTTATTTTCTCTGAATCTTATGAGTATTCCCAAGAGGTCTTTGAGAAGGTGCGGTCCTTTCGCCCAGTAGTCGTTTAGGGCATGTCCCATGTAGCGTGCACTACTATTGAACACAATTCTTACTGGCGTCGATTTGGAATCTGGTTTCAAGACTTCATGGTGCGAGATATAGTGAATTGGTCCTTTATATTCTTTTAACTCTTTAAGGGTTGGTTTTCTTGCGACCTCTCTATCAACCATATCTTCAATTTGTTTTTGATAGACTTCAGCGTGTGTGGCATTTTTCGCTAGTCTTTTTTATGTCGATATCAACATTCCCATTGCCGCTTTTTTGTTATCGGGTAACTCTGACGGATCTCTGATCCACGGATATTCTGAAATCCACCTCTTCTCTTCCTTGTTGTATTCTATTTTGTCCTCGATTAGTTTTCGTTCTTTTTCTTCCTTGATTGTGAAGTTTTTACTCCCCAGTGAGCACTTAATTATCGTGCTTACCTTCAACAGTAAGCTCGTCAAATTTTCTTTTCAGAATCTCAGTACCTTTTTTCTCGGCTATTGCTTTGAAGAATTCATTCTTTTTCCGTGTAAATCTTGTTTTCGCCCTTTTGCGTATCTTTAGGGCGTCTTCTGCCATCTTCGTTCTAGGATTTCGAATGTACTGCTAGCTGCGAGTCGCCAAGGTTTCAAATACTGCACATGGTTTATTTCGTCCAAAATGTACAGAAATACAGAAGATATAAAGAATTCGAAATCTATGTAGAGATATCAACAGGAACTACAATCAGTCAAGAAATGTTAAAGCAAACCGTAAATAAGAATAATATTCACGTACCCGTTGGTGTCTCTCAAGTTTCGCAACTAGTAGTAATGATCTTATTAATCAACGATTGTTACGTCATGTCATTAGTCGTGATTATATCACGCATGAATTTCGTGTTATACCGAAACAGGGGGTGAAGACTTCCAATATGGAGGCGACGTCCGTAGTCTTGACTACCGATAGAGATGTCTCAGGCTGACGAAGCATGCGCATAACCTACTTCAGGTATTGGTATCGGTATTGGTACCCGATCTTAACCTCTCTAATAGTACGTTCGCTTCCTGCATGGACGCAGATTGTGTTTGGATGAATAGGAAGAAACTGTTGAAAAGCTCTGGTTGTCCAACTTTGTTAATTTACAAGGATCTCTCAGTCGACTCAGCACGAGAGCGTGGACAACTTCGCACTGCTTATAAGAAGGCGAAAGAATTGAACATTGAAAAGGTTTATATCAGAGGTAGTAGTGATAGCTATTAGAGGTAATAGTGATAGCTACTTTTGTTAATAGTGATGGCTACTTTTCTGATAATTTACCAGATTATCTTTTGTCAAATAAGAAATCCATCATTCAGCATACGGCTGAGTGACCCATCGTAAAAGTTCATTACTAGTGTAATTTCTGTTTAAGGATGAGTTTTTTTGCGTGTATACTCCCTATATAAAAGAACTGATAATGTCTATACATGGCACAAATCGCCACTAGTTCTTTTGTATTTTTTTAAAATTTCTACCAACAAGTCTTAAGTCCCAAGGGTCTTAAGTAAGATTCTTAAGACCTTTTTAGATCATAATAAGTGTTTCGTTCAATTTTCGTTATAATAGTTATTATGTTTTGTACTGATCTTGTGAGCATTTTTTGATTAAGTTTTCTTAGATGGTATGACTACTGTTTGCATATTCTGAAGTGTATTATTTTCCAGCTGCCAGTTTTTGTACAGTTTTGATGACTAAAATTCGTCCTGAGCAACAAAGAAAATGTAAATTTTAAAATTCTTTCACCTAATGTTGGTGAAAATAGATCCCTTGAAAAAAGAAAAGCCCTTTTTATTTCGTTAAACAAACAGAGAGCTGACATCATTTTTCTATAGCAAAGCAATCTTTTCAAGACGCTTGTGGACGAAATATGTCCAAAATAATAAACCTGGCAGCAGGATTTCATACGCGTATAGTATTGAGCTTCTAAATATCACGGAAACAAATGGCCTTTTAATGAATCTTTGATTTGTCACACCATATAATTATTGTTTTCGTTAGTACTCTTTTTTCGCTAATTCGTTTAGTGTGACAAGTTATAATTGGTATTATTAAGTTTAATTATAGTCTGTAATTTGTGAAATAATTCTGTTTTTAATTATTATTATTTTTTCTGCTTCTTCCTCTCTTGTGTATAGTTAACATATATAGTAATTGTGGTAGAGTTAATGGGACAGTTATTTAAACGGAGTTTAGCCAGTGTTCAACAAAACTGCGTTCTAAGCAAGAGAGGATAAAGGGGACAGAGAAGGCATCCCCCATACACACCCTATTTCATAGGTAATTCGCCTTGAATTATTTTTAGAATCGGGATTAAGTTACCTCGCGCGCTGCGTGGATGTTTCGTGGAGGTTTCGCATGACTAAACGCCGTGCAAAACATTCCGGGCGAGAGGCAATGAGCATTCCTGAATATTGAAACGAAATGAGTCGGCGCTCACCTGGGAAAAGGGAATCGCTCCATCTCTTCTTCCGAAAGACTCTTGTTCCGTTTATTTGATTTCTTCGGCGCCTTTTTGCTTGATTTGGTGACGGTCGAACTCGAAGGCGCAGGTTTAGGCTTCCCTGCACTTTAACTTCCTCCTCTTCGCTTCATCTGCTGAACTATGATCGGAATAAAAGCTTTCTACGTTTTCTTGTATTTCACTGGCACTCTCCGTTTCGGTTACAGCTTCCTCCTCGCTTGCACTGACTTTTTCATCTTCTTCGCTAGAACTCTCAGCTTCGCTCGAATCAACGTCGTAACAATGCTTAGAAACAAGCCAGGAAGGGCGATTCTTTTGTAATTTCCGTTTCGCTGACACAGCTTTAGCAGAAATCTCTCTGTAGTCGTTTTCGTCGACAAAACGAATGGCAATATCGCTCTCCGCGTCTTCCCCCATTTTGTTCTGCGTCAATTCGTGAAGGACGCGTGGCTCTGATCTTGGGTCATCCACGCGGAACACATTAACGCTATGTGATTGGCTGTTGTCTAATCCCCCTTGGGATCTGTGGTCTTAAAAATAACTCAAGACGAATTACCTATGGAATAGGGTGTGTATGGGGGATGCCTTCTCTGTCCCCTTTGTCCTCTCTTGGTTCTAAGCCATTTTCAGTTTGCCGAACGCTTTAACGTAAACATCATTTATCGTGACCAGAAGTTTCATGAAAGCATAAAGGGTAGACTAGAAAAGCATTTGTCTTTTAAAATAACCCATTGATTAAGATATCTGGAGGACCAAAGATTTCTTAAACCGCGGTTTAAGTAGGACTTCGTTTAAATAATCGATCCAATGTGTTTAAATTTATTGCAAAAAATTTTTTCGTTATAAACATCCCCATTCAATAAAATACAAAAAAAAGGTACGTGAGGTAACTCACCTGTCCATATAATCTCTCATTTTAATCTGATCATATATTGTTTTTCAGAGTTTATTTCATGCGCTCTTTTAATTACGTGGTTTGAGAACTTCGTGTTATTCTGTGAATCCAACTTCATTAATCTGCCTACCAGTAAGGAACGGGGTTTATGTGTTTACTAGGCGCTGAAATTCTTCTTTAAAGCACGATGAATGTAAGCTAACTCGATATATTCTCAAAAGCAGAAGCTGCTGAACCGAAACATGTTTGGAAACCATACACATCGCGCACTGCGATGTTCATTTCGCGCATGCTGAAGAATAGTGATCATGATATGTCACGTACGCAGTGATAATATAACATGAGAAGAGGTGCATCATGGGATACTATTCGATCGTCCTCTGGGCCTCCACCTTAATCATCTATTGCTTGCAGTGGGAGTGAGCATGTCTTTCGAATTGTTACTTATATACCATTTTTTGCTATTTTGCCGAAGTCCCTTGATAATGAATATTTTTAAATTCTTCAGAGATTTTTCTGGCAACGTGATTACAGAACTTCACAATGAGACATTCATGAATTTGCGGTCACTCCTACGACTGTAAGTATTAAATTGGCTTCAGTAGCTTCCAATGATTTGCAATTTTCCTCACAGTATTTACCTCCGTAGGACTAGCCAGAAAGGGTATTTCAGTAGGGAATGTTATTGCAGATAATGGCGCATTTACCAAAAAATCTATATTCAGGATGGAAAGTCGAAAAGCAGCATTACTTCTTGCGTCGTTCTACTGGAAAATTTCCGGGAGAAACTGGGCGTTCCTGTCCCCATTCTTCAAACCTTATTTCTTAGTAAATGGGAATGATTTACACAAATGAAAAACCGCTGTTCCTGAACTAAATTACTAGTCCTAAATTTAATTTACCATTCGCCGGGGAAATAAAATGATGTCATCAGCTACAATCCATAAGCCATGAAAAAAATCTTAAATTTAGCGAACGTACATGTTCTTAATCATAATTTATCAAATCTTGTCAAGTGTTCCAAAAGAGTTGCAGATTAAGCAGATGAAAGAGTTGTAGAGTTGACGATCTGTTCCTTTGTTTACAGTTACTGCATGCAGTTGCATTGCAAACCTTTATTTCAAAAAAACCTGTTTATATGTGGCCTAATATAGGCTGTTTACAGTCCCCTATATTTTCGTAAGATCATCAGGATTGCCGAAGCATTTATAGGTACCGCGGCCATATTGGTTTCATATGTAGTGAGAGACTTAACGCAAAGCGCTTGACGATCTTACGGAACAATAGGGGGCCGTGAACAGTTTATGCCTAATAGAAATGTAGAAGATAGATCCAAGGAACCAGTTGCTCATTACCATGGAATCGGCTCCTGAAGGAACATAAGCTATTAATCTTCTCTTGCGATGGTTAGCGACAATTTTTCAATGCTCACATACTGAAACTAGGCTAACTTAAATTCCTTACTTTCACTTTCGTGCTTGACCTTTCGTACAGTAACATGCAGTCAAACGCGATTGAGAGTCTTCATTGGGGTATGTTTGACAATTTGGAGTCCCTTACCTACCTGTAAGTATAGTTGTCTTAAGCATTCTTTCAGCGTTTTGTTTATATCCATTTCTCACTTGCCAGCCAGTTTTCTGGTTTTTACAAGTTACTTTTTTACTGACTGGACATCAATTCTTAGGCCCCGATTAAAATTCTGAGGTACGGTATTATCTCTCTCGATTTCAGTGACCTGGGGAAAAACAAAATACGTAGCTTACCGTGCGGTCTATTCAACAGACTTAAGAAGTTAAAAGAACTGTAAGTACGATTGTTGTATTCATAACCTTTTGAAAACTGCCATTTCTCTCCTACTTCATACTTGATTATGGTCTTATTTATAAATTTTGTGATGCACTCACTGATAGGCGAAGAATTTGGAATGATTCCTTTTCCGTGTAATTTCCTAGAACCTTTCTGCACTAAAGGCTAACAGCTACCACATGTTTGATGAGGACCTGGTGCTTAAAGGGTGCTTCTCTACTCGTCTCTACTATGACTGCCCTTTGATAATTATTAGCCCAAGTTCGATGTATCAAAATTACAAGATGACTCCGAGGCTTAATGGAAAAATTGCAAATTTTTCATGACTCCATTGTCTCGCAATTCCCATAAAAGACTTGAGCTCAAAGAATACCAAACCAAATAAAGAAATATGACCAGAAAGCCTCCAAGTCTCATTAGAATTTTAGTATGTCGAGCATGGGCTATTGCAAACTCGCACACGGTTTCGTACAAACGGCTGAACAATCGGCTTTTGAGTATAACCTTCCAGTAGCTTGCTTTAGTGGTCTTAGCAGACGAATTCCCCAAATATCATTTTTCTCTTTCCCCCTTGCTCAGAGCGGAATTGCTTAGATACAGTACCTCTTATCCACTGCTTCTCTCCTTGCCTACTTCCATTGTGGCACGGTACATGCTCTTCGGATTAAGCCGAAAATAGTTTTGTCGCATGCCTTGTGTCTTTGCCTACTTCTGTTACTTGCTTAACCTGTCTAAGTGCCTGTTTACATGGAGGTGGGGGGCCCCGGGTAGGTGAACTAACTGGGTCGGGGACTAACCACCATGGTGGGAAGACGCTATTTTTAAGCTCGTCAAACAACGATGGCGATAGTGGTGCCGTGAAGTAATAGAAGTGTGTCTGGTTATGCTCTTTGGCAAGAGAAGTTTGTCTTACGATACGTGAAACTGCCTTCCAACGACTTGACGTATTCCAAATGCGAAGGAGAAGAAGCGCCCTCGTGCGTCTAGTTCTTCGGTTTCAGATGATGGCTCAAAGATTCTAGAAAAATTGTCATGCATTGAGGAAAGAATAAACAATGAATTCACTAAAACTGAAAAGAAATAGAAGCTTTGAGAGACGAACTCAAAACCGAGAGTCAAGGCAGTTAAAGAGGATTTAAATAAAAATACGGACTCGTTAAATGTTGTATGGGAAGAGTTGGTGAAAGAGAAGAATCCGTGTTTGCAAACATGTTTAGACAATACAGAAAAGGAGAATCTGAATCCAAAAAAGGAGGTTGGAGGTCTTAAACAACGACTGGTTAAACAGGAGGATTATTCTAGACGTGAGAACTTGCGTTTCTACAATATCCCTGAAGACCCAGAGGAAACGACTGAAGCCGAGTTGTGTTCAAATTGTAAAGGATGTTTTAGCAGAGCTTGGAGCACCATCAAACATAAAGTTCCATGCAATTCTTTGCATAGGGAAGAGGGAAACCGCTTCTGAGGAATCGACAACATCACAGGACACAGCGGGACAGTCCCGTCCAAGACCGATGGTAGTACGTTTTGTTTCCTGCATGGACGCAGATTGTGTTTGGATGAATAGGAAGGAACTGTTGAAAAGCTCTTGTTTTCCAGCCTTGTTAATTTACTAGGATCTCCCAGTCGACTCAGCACGATAGCGTGGACAACTCCGCAGTACTTATAAGAAGGCGAAAGAACTGATCATTGAAAAGGTTTATATTAGAGGTACAAAATTATTTGTAAATAGTGATAGCTACTTTTCTTATAATTTACCAGATTATCTTTTGTCAAATAAGAAATCCATCATACGGTTGAGTGACCCATCGTGAAAGTTTATTACTAGTGTAATTTTTGTTTAAGAATAATTTGTTTTGCGGGTATACTCCCTCAATTGCTATTATTTTAGCTTGCATTATGTAAAAGAATTAATAATGTCTATACATGGTACAAATCGCCACTAGTTCTTTTGTTTTGTTTTTTTAATTTCTACCAACAAGTCCGAAGTCCAAAGGGTCTTAGGTAAGATTTAAATATTAAGACCTTTTTAGATTATAAGTGTTTCGTTCGATATTTGTGTTCTTGTTACTATGTAATAATAGTTATTATGTGTTGTACTGAGCTTTTGGGCACTTTTTGATTAAGTTTTCTTAGATGGTATGATAGTATGACTACTGTTTG
Source organism: Porites cylindrica (assembly GCA_964035525.1). Classification (NCBI taxonomy): domain Eukaryota; kingdom Metazoa; phylum Cnidaria; class Anthozoa; order Scleractinia; family Poritidae; genus Porites; species Porites cylindrica. The sequence goes on from OZ037776.1 coordinate 53,307,060, forward strand.
CATATTATGAGGTGTATTATTTTCTAGCTGCCAGTTTTTGTACAGTTTTGATGACTAAAATTAGTCCTGAACAACAAAGGAAATTTAAAATTTAAAATTCTTTCACGTAATGTTTGTGGAATTAGATCGCTTGAAAAATGAAAAGCTCTGTTTATTTCGTTAAATAAACAGAGAGCAGACATCATTTTTCTACAACAAAGCAATCTTTTCAAGACGCTTGTGGACGATTCTGAATATCACGGAAACAAATAGCCTTTTAATGAATCTTTGATTTGTCACACCATATAATTTTTGTTTTCGTTAGTACCCTTTTTTTCGCTAATTCGTTTAATGTGATAAGTGATAATTGGTATTATTAAGTTTAATTATAGTCTGTAATTTGTGAAATAATTTTATTCTTATTTATTATTAATATTTTTTGCTTCTTTCTTTCTTGAGTATAGTTAACGTGAATAGTTATTGTAGTAGAGTTAATGGGACAGTTATTTAAACGGAGGTTAGCCAGTGTTTAACAAAACTGCGTTCTAAGCCATTTTCAGTTTGCCGAAGGCTCTAACGTGAACATCATTTTATAGTGACCAGTTTCATGAAAGCGTTAAGCGTAGACTAGAAAAGCATTTGTTTTCTTAAAATAACCCATTGATTAAGATATCTGGAGGACCAAAGATTTCTTAAACCGCGGTTTAAGTAGGACTTCGTTTAAATAATCGATCAATTTATTGTAAAAATATTTTTGTTATAAACATCCCCATTCAATAAAATACAGAAAAAAAAAAAAAAAGGTGAGGTAATCCGCCTCTCCATATAATTTCTCACTTTAATCTGATCATATATTGTTTTTCAGAGTTTATTTCACACGCTCTTTTAATTACATGGTTTGGGAACTTCATGTTATTCTGTGAATCCAATTTCATTTATTGCCTATCAGTAACGAACGGGGTTTATGTTTTTACTAGGCAATTGTTTTTAATCGCCCTTTAGTGATTTTTATATCGCTCATTTTAGTTTGTTGTTTTTTAAAAGGAATTTAGGCTCTAATAGACTGCAGCATTTACAGAAAGACATTTTCAAAAATCTGAGTACTTTGCAGCAACTGTAAGTATTAAAGCATCCTCCGATTTATTTTACCTGGTCGCAGTCCCACCAGCACACAACTGAGAAAGTAATCCACTTAAGATTTCCAAAACAAGTCCCTTTTTTGTTTTTTGATAAACTTTAAACTATTCCAATGTTTTGCGCAGTAAACACCAAAAAAATACAAAACAATTAAAAACTAGACATACATCACACACACTCGTCACATACTGATACACACACCCCAGAACATTTTTCCTCTATTTACATATAAAATAATTTAAAGCAGATATATATGCGGCGACAGAATCGTATACTAACCTGATCTGTATTACCCCATTTCATATTGTAGGTCACAAACTTATCGTCTGATTTAGCAATCGTTGTCACGATTAGGGTCTACAACATACCCTTACTTGTGCTAAATCTATTGCTTGCGGTGGCCCTAAGCACGTTTTTCGAACTCTTACTTATATACCATTTTTTGTTTTTTTGCTGACGTCCGTTAATAATGAACATTTTCTAATTCTTTAGAAATTTTTCGGACAACGTGATTAAAGAACTGCACAATGAGACATTCATGAATTTGCGGTCCCTCTTACGACTGTGAGTATTAAGTTTTAATGATATATGGAATAAATCATATATGAAAGCGGAAATGAAACGAAAATGAAGAAATGATCGTCGCAGTGAACGCAATTTATGCATTGCGTAAAGAAGCCTGAAAAAAATTCAGGACTTCAACGGGGTTTGAACCCGTGACCTCGCGATTACCGGTGCGATTCTCTACCAACTGAGCTATGAAGCCACTGACGTTGGGAGCAGGTCAATTGTGGGTAATGATATATGAAATAAATATTATATATTTATGATATATTTCATATTTATTTCATATATATATATTATATATATTTATGGTTTATTTCATATATCATTAACACTCATTTCTTTCACGGGAACAAAAAATTTATATTCAGGATGGAAAGTCGAAAATGCAACATTACTTCTTAAGTCATTCTACTGGAAAATTTCCGGGAGAAAATGAGACTTCATGTCCCTTTTCTTCAAACGTTTTCTTGGTAAATGGGAATGATTTATGAAAATGAAAAACTGCTGTTCCTGAACTAAATTTACAAGTCTTAATAAGGTTTCGTTCAGTGTTTTGTCCGATTTTCGTGGTCTTGTTACTAATAATAGTTATGTTTTGTACTGAGCTTTTGAGCAGTTTCTGGTTAAGTTTTCTTAGATGGTATGACTACTGTGTTGCATATTATGAAGTGCATTATTTTCCAGCTGCCAGTTTTTGTACAGTTTTGATGACTAAAATTCGTCCTGAGCAACAAAGAAAATGTAAATTTTAAAATTCTTTCACTTAATACTCGTGGAATTAGATCGCGTGAAAAAAGAAAAGCTCGGTTTATTTCCTTAAATAAACAGAGAACAGACATCATTTTTCTACAGGAAAGCGCTCTTTTCACGACGCTTGTGGAAGAAATAAGTCCAAAATAATAATCCTGGTAGCCGGATTTCATGAGCGTATTGAGCTTCTAAATATCAAACTGATAGCCTTTTAAAGAATCTTTGATTTGTCACACCATTTAATTTTTGTTTTCGTTAGTACCCTTTTCTCGCTAATTCGTTTAGTGTGATAGAGCGTTCTCACTCACGTGACCAGCATCTATGCTAATTTATTGGAGCAAAAGAAAACATTTACATGAGAAAAGAGTTCAACTCCCAGAGGATTTTCTGGGTACACCAACATGGCCGCCGTTTCATTGTCTTGGAACACCGATATGGCCGCCGTGACGTCATGTGAAAACGCTCTATAAGTGATAATTGGTATTAGTAAGTATTATAGTCTGTAATTTGTGATATAATTTTATTTCTATTTATTATTATTATTATTTTTTCTACTTCTTTCTTTCTTGAATATAGTTAAGGTGTTTAGTTATTCTAGTACAGTTAATGTGGGTAAATTCCTTGTAAAAAAAATTTTGTTATAAACATCCCTGTTTAATAAAATACCAGAAAAAGGTAGGTGAGGTAACCCGCCTGCCCATATAACCTCTGATTTTAATCTGATCATATTTACATGATAGGTGGGGTTACCCGCCACCTGTTACCTCACCTACTTGTATCTTAGATCCCGTCACCTCCACGTGAACAGACCCTTAATTAAGGGACGTTTAGTTAATATATCAATTTTTGAACTGGCTATTTTGTTGTCTAGGTATTTGTCTGCAAATAAAATCAAAATATTGCCGACTGGCATATTTTATGGACAAAATTTGCTAGAGAAACTGTAAGTTTTACCTTCTTTGTATAAATTCCAATTTAAGAAAATTCTGATTCGACGTAGCTATCGTATTGTTAGTTGTAGAGAAATTGTCGCTCATGTTTTTACGAGGTACTTAGTGAGTGAAACAGGTTATTTCAATTTTTAAAGTTTCACGGTTAAAAATTTTTCTTAACTTTGCTTAAGGGGTTGAACTTCAAATTCCAGTAAGTAGATTTTGAGATATCGCCGTTTGTTTACATTGCCTATGAAAGTCATTAAAACAGAACAGATAGAAAAATGAAAAATGGTTAAAGAATGTGATAAAGAATTTACTAAAAATTTAGATTACTCCGAAACTGAATTTTCAGTGGCTGTAAAACAGTGCAACAAAATCGAGAAACAAATCAATATAAACGTATTGGGTTATGAAGATAAACAGCCATAACCCATCTATGTATCCAAAGAAAAGTTTGAACATAATATGAACCTTCTACTGATAACAGAGGGTGGAAAAAAACATTATGTACTTTAACTTTAACAAGTTCATGTACAACCAAACAAAACATCAACATAGGAAACATTTCTGTATGTATTGTCTACAATGTTTTAATAGTAGGGATGTACTAAATAATCACAAGACTAACTGTATGGTTATTAATGGTCAACAAGCTATAAAAATACCTGAGAAAGATAACAACATCTTGCATTTCACCAACTTTCATAAGCAGATGCCTGTACCATTTGTAATCTATGCTGATTTTGAGGATATTACAGAAAAAGTACAAGGATGTCAACCAAACAATGATAAATTATATACTGAAACATTTCAAAACCATAAAGACTGTGGGTATGGGGATATAAGGTTATTTGTTGTTATGATAATAAATATACCAAACCAGCTCAAATTTATAGAGGAGAAAATGCTGTATACAAATTCATGGAGAAGATGTTAGAAGAAGTGCAATGGTGCCGAAAAATGACCAAAAGACATTTCAATAAACCAGTGACAATGACAAACAAGGATCAACAAGATTTTGAAGAAGCTGACAAATGTCATATTTGTAATAAAAAAAATATTCTGAGAAAGATATTCGTGTCAGAGGCTCTTGTCATATAACTGGCAAATACAGAGGATCTGCTTATCACGATTGTAATATGAATTTCATATTGTTATTTTATTATGCAAAACATTGGCCAAATAGCAAAAAAACACTCCCCTCCCCCCCCCCCCCCCACCTATAAAAATAAAAAAGGTGAAGAACAACAGATGAAGATAAATGTCATCCCTACTAATATGGAAAAATACATGGCCTTGATGTCGGGTAAACATTTGATTTTCCTTGATAGTTTCCAATTCATGAGCTCTAGACTTGATAAGCTAGTAAGCGATCTACCCGATAAAGGATTTAAATACATATCAGAAGCCTTTAAAAATGAACAATTCAAGCTTATGAAACAGAAAGGTGTTTATCCATATGAATATATGAGCAGTTTTGATAAATTTAATGAAAAACAATTACCAAAAAAAGGTTTTTACAGCATATTAAATAATGAACACATTTCAGATAAAGACTACACCCATGACAAAAATGTCTGGAAAACCTTAAAACCTTAAATCAATGGGTGAATACCATGATTTATATCTTAAGTCAGATATCCTTTTACTATCTGATGGCACCATTGGGCTAAGTTGTACAATAAGGTGTTGGACAAACACGCACCGATAAAGAAAAAAACGGGTCAGAGGTGATCAGTTGCCCTGGATAACTCCACAAATTTAACGCGAAATTTCACGTTGTAATCGATAGTTTAAGAAACATGCAAAGAACCCAACAACTTGTGACCTTGTTTCTCTGTTTAACAAAGAGAGAAACAAGGTCACATCCCTGAAACGAAAAGGGTTGAAGACGTTTTGCCTGGAGGCATCGACAAACACTAACCATCATGGTGAGTTTTGGAATAAATTGAGATCCCTGTTGCCAAGCAAAGGAAAGAAACAATCAAAGATTCTTCTGATTGATAACGAGCGTGTAATTACTGATTCATTGTCGGTGGCTGAAACGTTCAACAACTACTTCTGTGAGGTGGCTAGCAAGGAGTGACGGAGACTCCAAGGAAATGATTGAGTTTGTTGATCATCCCGGAGTTAAAGTCATCGCTGAGAAAACTCGAGATAATTGTTTTAACCTTGTCCCAGTTGATGTCAGCTACGTAAGGAAAATTTTGGATACTCTAGACCCTCGCAAAGCTGTTGGTTGCGATAAAATATCTCAGAGGTTGCTACGTTTATCCTCACCTGTTATTGCTTAACCGATTACCCGTTTGATCAATTACTTTATTACTAATCGACAATGGCCGATAGTTTGGGAAAGTAGCGATTTTGTTCCAGTATTTACGAAGGAAAGTGCGACGGATAAGACCTGCTATCGACCAGTTTCTGTTCTGACTGCCTTGTCGAAAGGTGTTGTTCGATCAAATTTATGAAGCCTTTTACTGGAGGCTCTCACCGAATCTGTCAGGCTTTCTCAAGGGTCATTCATGTTCTACGGCGCTATTGAAATTGACTGAAGATTTGAGAGCCTGTCTAGACAGAAGAGAAGCCGTCGCAGCAGTGGCTATCGACCTAAGTAAAGTATTTGACTCTGTTTGCCACCCACTTCTGCTAGCTAAGTTGAAGGCATATGGTTTCACGTATGATGCGCTGGAAATTGTGTCCGCTTATCTTCTTGGACGGAGACAGAGGGTTAAACTTGATGGTGTACATTCTACGTGGAGAACTATAAAAACTGGTGTACCACAGAGGTCCCTGTTAGGTCCACTCTTGTTTAATATGTATGTTAATGATCTTAATTATTTTATTACTAATACGTCTTTGAGGCTGTATGCTGACGACACCACTCAATACGCCTCTGATGTCTCACCAATGGTTTTGCAGTTTGTAATTAACTCCGATCTGAGTGTGCTATCGAGATGGTTCAGAATAAATTTTTTAATGCCGCTAAAACGCAAGCTATTGCCATTGGTCCGTCATCATACCAATACGAATTCCATCTTAATGATTCTAATGTCCATACGAAGGATACACTTAAAATCCTAGGAGTGGTCCTAGATAGTAAATTAACATTTAAAGCGCACATAAAGGATCAGCTGAGTAAAGCCGGCGCAAAGGCTTCGGCTCTGCGGAGAATACGTACGTTCATTTCTAAGGACGTATTAGTTCGTCTCTACAAGGCTTCTGTTCTCCCTTACCTAGAGTACAGTAGTCCCCTTTTACTGGGAGTAGGCAATGCGAAGACTACCAAAATAGAGACAACAAATTATTTTATATTAAGAACTATATAAGGCTATTCGAAGTCTGTGTCATATGACTTCCTCCTCAAGATGGCTGATATCATGTCCTCGGAGAAACGCAGGCAATTCCAATCTTTAGTTATGTTATACAGATGCTTTCATGACAAGGGGGCACCTTATATCAGTGAATTTTTTAATTTTAAGGATGTACCGTACAACTTACGTGGGCTTAGCACAAGGCTGGATCTACCTCCCTTTAATCTGGAGTTTATGCATCGATCCTGTACATTTTTAGCCAGCAAACTTTGGAATGCGTTACCTCCAAAAGTCAGAGGATCACAAGACATTGTTTCATTTAAGCGATCTCTTAAAGCTGATATGGCTTAGGGTGTAGTGCTTGTAAATTTTGTAAATAGCTTTTGTTTTAGATTCTGCTTTTAGCCACTTTGTAGATCTATTTAGTATTTTAACAGTAGTAATGTATAGGTTACTAGCATATATTTTTTTTAATTTTTAATTTTGTAATTTGTATACACATACATGTTTAACGAGAGCTTTAGTGCTCCTGGGTGATATGTGTTTAAGTAAAGGATTTGATTTGATTTGATGTTTTCGAAAATTTTAGATAGACTTGTTTGCAATACTATAAATCAGATCGATGCCATTATTTCACTTCACCTGGTTCGAGTTGGGATGCTACGTTAAAAATGACTGATATTAAACTGGAACTTATTATAACATTGGTATGTTTCAATTTATTGAGAAAGGTATGTGTGGTGGAATAAGCTATATAGCCAATCGTTATGGTAAGGCAAACAATAAGTAGATGAAAAATTATGATAAGAAGGCGCCCTCAAAGTATATCACGTATCTTGACGCTAACAATCTTTATGGTTGCGCTATTAGTCAGTATTTACCAACTGGTAGTTTTACATGTCTTACAGAAAAAGAATTAAATAAAATAGATTTAGCTAAATACACTGAGGATAGTAAACACGGTTTGATATTAGAGGTTGATCTTGAATATCCTCACTCATTGCATGACCTACATAATGACCACTCGTTAGCAGCTGAAAAAATTAGTGTTTCCAAATATATGCTGTCAAGTTATTGTGAAACTATAAGACAAAAATACAATATTACTATTGGACAAGTTAAAAAACTAATTGCTACATTGAGTAATAGAGAGAAGTATGTCCTTCATTACAGAAACCTTCAACTGTATCTTGATTTAGGACTGAAATTAAAAAAAGGTGCAACGTGTATTAGAATCTGATTAGTCACCTTGGTTAAAACAATATGTCGATTTCAATACACAGACGAGAACTAAATAATGCTAAAAATACTTTTGAGAGGGACTTTTTAAACTTATAAACAACTCAGTTTTTGGCAAGACAATGGAGAACATTCGTAAAAGAGTAGATGTGAGACTTGTAACAAGCAAAGAAAAACTACTAAAATTAGCTTCAAAACCGACTTATGTAAGCAGTAAAATTAGTTATGATAATCTAGTGGCTGTGCATAAGATTAAAGAAACAATTACCCTCAAAACTCCGGCATATGTAGGCGTATTATTGATCTTAGTAAGACACCAATGTATGATTTTCAGTATAATTATATTAAACAAAAGTATGGTAATAAAGCAAAATTATTATTTACTGATACAGACACTTTAACTTACGAAATTGAGACTGAAGACGTGTATCGAGACTTTTGGAATGATAAATATAAATTTGACAACAGTGATTATCCAAAAAAATTTCCTTATTTTGATATAACAAACAAAAAAGTAATCGGAAAATTTAAAGATGAAGCTGGTAGTATCCCAATTAATGAGTTCGTCGGATTAAGATTAAGAAAATATTCTTATATGAAAGATAATGAAAAAGGCGGCAAAACAGCAAAGGAATAAAAAAGAATCTTATGAAAAAGAATATCACACATGTAGACTATAAAAAATGTATTATTCAAGAATAACAAATGCATCACAAAATGAAAACTATTAGGAGTCAAAATCACAAACTCGGAAGCTATGAGCTTAATACAGTGTCATTATCTAGCTTCGATGACAAACGCTACATTCATGAGAATGATATAACAAGCTACGCTTACGGTCATTATACAATATAAAACAAACACTCTTTCACTTTTTCATAGCAACCTTCCTTAAGGACGGTGCTCACTATTGTTACTGCGCACATTTTCTGCGCATCTCAAGGTAGTTGCGCGCGACGCGAAAGAAATGCGCAACACGCAGGACACGCGGACTGGTTTTGTCTCCTGTAAGTCTTGGAGGTTCTAGTTATTTCTTGTGCTAAAGATGTTTCGTATTTCAACTGATGACAAATAATTTCTATTTACTTTTGTCAGTTTTTTGAAAACTGAAGAAGTATGTGCATGTTGCTATTTCTGCCGCATGATCGATCTGACCGAACATTTTATAGTCAAACAGGTCAGTTCTCAAAACATCGAAATTTACTGCTTCAAGATGTTAGGTTTGGAGCTTAGGTATTAAAAAATCCCTTATAAATAGGCAATGATCATCAGTAAATCAGAAGGAAAATAGCACTAAGTCCTCCGTTTCACTCTTGTCCTTAATTGCGTTTTATCGGCTTTTTCATGCTTTTATTACTAATTTAATGCGCATTTGATCATTTTTATGAATACCTGCGCAATAAAAGCAAAAAAAGTAAAAAATTGTTATGCTTTTTAGTATTATCATAGTTGTTTAAGCATTTTGGCATTACTAAGCAGTGAAATTATCGTCCCATTGGGCAACTTGCCGTGTAGATAGTATTTCTTAAGGTTCAATTTCCACGCCACACATAATCTGGACATTTAGACATAGCTGCTACGGGCTGTTTACAAACTAAAGATGGAATGTAATATAAATTATTTCCATTCTAAGACTTTCTTAGGTTTTTACAGACACTGTTAAGTCTAAAATTTATACTTAGGAACGAAAAATAGTGAATGATCATGACACAGAATGCTACAGAAAAAAAAAATCAAATCGAAATAGAATGTTTATAACATATTCGATTGAGGTACCAGGTAAAATGATAAAAACCGATCGAAGTTTTTACTATCCATATTGCATCTACAGTTAAAAAAAAAAAGTACACGTACAGGTAAGCAAACGATTGAAGGAGTACCTGTCTAAGAGTCCTGTTCGACTATTATCCACTTCAGAAGAGTAGTTTGTTTACGGTAGCGGCCTTGGATCTTGAACTCGACAATGGTACTACTCTATTTCCGCTTGAAGTAATCTTTAATACCTTGAAGATTGCTCTTTTCCAAACATTTTTGTTAAATTTTTGAGACGGAGAAGCTCCAGTTGAATAAAATAGAGTAATTTGTTTTCCTTAGAGTCCTTGAAATATCCTGTTTGACTTTCTATTGTTGCGCGCTTCCGTAAGTTGTTGTTCTCTCTGACTGTTAGCCATTTTGGATATCCCAGAGTACTCGGCGTCGAGTGAAGCAATAATGAAACTGACCGGCGAGGGGATGAAAAAATTGTAAATTACCCGAAAAGCGATTAAGTTAAGGTCGAAACCAACTAATATAGCTTCTAAAAACGCGGGGTAACCCCTACTTTTTATCTTACCAAATAAAAGCAATAAGCCTACTAAGCAAACGATGAATTGAACATTCACACTATTTTTAAGGCAAACGCTTGTGGAGGGGTAACCGCTGATAACGTGCCAGTTGTGATGATATTTCAAAAAAATATGTACAAGGAGCAGTTGTTATGTTATCATTTGTTGCTTGTTTTGCAGCCTTGTTACAATTATCATTGAATTTGTGCCAGTTCACCCTGTACACTCTGAAATTTGGGGATAAAAATAACTTTTAATCATTTTCTAAAAGAAAATGCCTATTGAGCGTTTTTCTCCATATTGAAGCAAAGTTATCTCTGAAAATGCGTGGTTACCCCCAGTTTTCGTGTTGGATTTCAATAGCTCCTGATATGATCTACTTGTCTCACATAGTCATTATCTGGGAAAAAATACTTCCCATTAGTGGGCACCGTCCTTAATTTATTAACATATCGGTATCCACTATGTAGAGAAGATACAGCAATTCAATTTAAAAAACATATATAGAATATTTTATTGTTATATAACTGAATTCACAAAACAATATGAGTTTTACTGAAAAAGTTCATAATTGTGAAGTAAAAATGTGAAGCTTTTGATTGGTTGAGGGAAATCGTACTACTAATGACTCATAGAGAAAAGTCCCTTCTATATTACATCACTTCCTGTTTTGCTGAGAATGTCACTTAATGGTGATTTTGCCTGTTTTATTATGCTATAGAAAAATATATAGTTTACCAAAAATATTTACCATTAGTGAGGAAAAGTAGTCTAGAGTTGGCTGGCTACGAGATCAGTTAACCAACTGATCCGGTAGCGCCAACTCTATACTACTAATCGTTTAAAAAATCAATATAAACCGATACTTTCTTCTAGGAGTGTAGCGGGGAACAAACTCTTTTCTCTGGAGGATAAACTTCTTTGGAATAATGGCAGACTAATGGAGCTGTAAGTACAGGCTATAATCATTTAATTCAAATTTTTCTTCCATTTCATTGGCCGAAAGCCCACCACATGACCTGCAAATAACTGCCTAAGAATAATGGTATGCTCATGCGCAATATCGTCCAACTGTGTTTGGCTGCAAATAATATTCTGCTCATGCGTAAACGAAACCACACTTTTCTCCTTCTTGCAATCGTTCTTCCGTGAAAAAAAGCAGATCCCTTCGCTACCCGAAGATATTCATTAAAAAACTTGGAGATTGAATGATAAAACAATAATTAAACTCGAATATCGTGATCTGTCAGTGTCTCGCATATCAATTATTTGCCTCAGCCTTCGGCTTTGGCAAATGATTGATCTGCTCGCCACTGACAAATCACGATATTTTGCTCAACCTCGTCCAATAATTGCTAATTGTTTGTAGAAAGAAGCGTAGACCATTTCAGTCTACTTAATTTATTTGTTTCGAAGAAAATACTTTTTTGCCGTTTGTTGTGCCAAATCTCAGGGATCTAGGAAGCAACCAGCTGGAGATAATTGGTGCCAGTTTCTTCAGCAATCTTACTTCAGTCACACACCTGTAAGTATATCAAGATTACGATGTCTCATTTCTAGATCTCAGAAGCTGAAATTCTATGAAGCACATGCGAAATAACCTATCATCATCGTAGACCCTGAAGGGCAGCCAGCTGGGTCGACAGCTGAGGACATTTTCGTCGCGCTGTTTCTGCTGACCCGACTGAGGGGGATGAAGTGCTTTTCGTCTCCGATTTGATTTACTAACATCACCAAGGCAATCAATGCATCCAATACTTAAGCAGGAATAAAATAATGATAATTATCATGAGACATAAAACGGTAAAAACGAACGATAAAACCCGACGTTTCGGAGTATTTATGACTCCATTATCGAGGAAAAATGTTTTTGATCATGCAAATTACAGCATATAAAGCGATGTGGCGCGACAATTAACATAACAGGGTGCGAAGATTATGAAAATACTCTCGAACGAATAGAGTCTGTTTGCACGTTGAGATTTGGCTTTAAGGTTCTTATGAAAAGCATTTCGTACACTAAACAGTCAAATTTGTTCCTGCATTTCTTATAAGCACTTCGAAACGTTTCAGCAGGTCCTGAATAATCGTCCCGTGCACCCGTGCACTTTCTTGTAAAGTTTGGCAATGGCGGAGGACTGTTGTTTATGTCCTTTTACACGATTGTGCAAATGCCCGCGTGTGTAACCTACATAGACTGCATCACACAGGTCACATTGTCATAAAATCGTAATCGTTATCATAATCATAATCTTAATCTTAATGGTAATCGTAATCATTATCATTACCATTATCATATTTATAATCATTATCGGAATCATAATCATAATCTTAATAACATGGTGTCTGGAGATAAATATGCACGTGGAAATTTTTGAAAACACCAAGGGAGTGCCAAAGAAGCACGAGCCGAAGCTTTTCGCTTAGGCTTTCTAATTGAAATTGCTAATTTACTATTAGGATTAACCAACCCTCATTGGTTGAATCAAAAGCTTTTGATTGATAAATTTTTTCCTTATATAACGTAGTCTACTGGGAAATAATCGATTGACTGAAATCTCTGAGGGAATCGGAACTTTGACCAGTCTGCTGATATTGTAAGTTAAGTAATATATTTTCATCGCACAAATACGTATATGTCATGGTCTGCTGAGTAATATAATATGGTTGTAACTGCTTTAGTGAAGGGAACATATCTGTTTTCTTAACAATTATAGTCAACTCTCTCTTAACGGACACCTCGGTCAGGAAGGACACCTTGCTAAAACGGGCACCTAGAGTTGGTCCCTCCCTTTTTTTACTCCCTCTTGTTGACTCTGTAAAACGGATGTCTCTCTAAGACGGACACTTAGTGACGGTTCCAAAGATGTCCATCTTAGATTTGACTGCATACACAAACTTGAGTCTCATCTTCTTAAGACGGGTGTTTAACATCTAAGCAATTGTCAACAAGTGAAATCCGGTATTTCCTATATTGTTTCTTGAGCGAGAAAAACTGTACGGATACGTTATCTGATTGAATTACGAGCTGTGAACAACGGGACTTTGAGCTGGATAAAGTGCAACCCAAACGGGTTTTTGATACAGTAGGCTGATCTTGGAGTAGGTTCCACCTGATCACTTTGGGAAACACTGCCTTGCTAAACTGCATTACAATTTCTTTAAGGGATCTCTCCGTGAACAACATAACACGTATTCCAGTAACACCAATGAACCGCTTGAGGAAACTCTTTGTTCTGTAAGTAGAATTCCTTCTTAATAATTGTTTATTGACAATTCTTGAATATTTTGTTTGTTTGTTTGTTTGTTTTTTGATTACCTGTACTATTATTATTTGTCTCTCAAAAGCCCCCATGGGGAGTTGACAATAAAATTTGTATTGCATTATTGTATTGTATTGTAACTGTAAAAGATAATCATAACGATTTATGTGATGGCAAGGTCAGCAAGTGAAAAAGTGTGAAATTTACGTGCCCTTGCAAATAAAATAAAGACAACTGATGTGAGAAATGTCGCGCATATACATTAAAGCTGAACCGCTCAACTTTTACGTTTACGCGCGATGCTTCATACATTGCCTCTACTTTTTTGGGCGGGCGCATAAAGTTTTTATGCGTAGGCACGTACAAATTACGCGAGAGTGGAAGTCCACTTTTGGGGTGCCAGGCTATATCAGTAGCATGAATTGACTTACCATCTGTCTTAGACCTTTCAAGATATTAACCAGCAGTTTAAAACCATGAAATACATAAGGTATCTATATATTCATGAGACGTTAAGGTAAAATATAGTGTTGTGCTATAATTTATACTTTTTATTATTCTTTCAGAGCATTACATCGTAATTTAATCAACTCAATAACAAATGAAACATTTGCCAACCTTACTGAACTCTCGTTTTTGTAAGTTGAAGCAACCAAGGATGATTTCTGTTTTCATAGAGGACATTTATAAGCAGTTATCAATTACCACGGTTCTGTATGTTATATTCTTGTTATTAAAACAAGTATATTCTTAGTTCGAGACATGCGCCATGATCATGTTTCTGATCCTGGAAGAAGCTGTTTACTGAAATAAATATTTGTCAATCGGTGTCAGTGAAAGTTTGCACCTCTTATATGTGAAAAACCGACAAAAGCCGCAACTTTAGTTGGATTTTTTGCTGCTTTTAGCCGTTCCCCTTCTAGTGATATCCCATTTCTGCATTTCTACACCGCCCCGTTTTCCATAACAAATTTTATGATAAAGTTCAGAAAAAATGCGCGCCTTGAGTAGTTGAAAAAGCGTGCTCTACGAGAGCACATATGTATAAAACACGGCGCTGTGTGTCTCGCCATCTGCCAATAGTTTGTTTTGAATGTTAGAAAGTAATGTGTGGGATTCAACCGAATTCTTTGCCATTAAAAAAATGAAAAAGCTTTGACTGTGCCCTGTTTTGGTGTAAAGCACTTAGGAAGCAGCTAGAGAACTATACATGAAGTAGGGAGAAACGCTCGACTGCGTCTCTTGTTTCCCCCTATACTTCTTTCGTTCTCTAGCGGCTTCCCATGTGCTTTACAACAGCAAAGAGCACAGTAAAGGCTTCTTTGTTTGTTAAATAGGAAATTATTTCTAAACAATTGAAGGCATTAAAAGCTAATTAGTGCATCTCGCTAGGTACAAAAATAATGTAAGTTTTATTAGTAGCGAAGCGTACGCACATAGTGAGAAACTACTCAAGATACTAATCGTTACAGTCAAGATTTAAGATACTAATCGTTACAGTCACCACGTCGTTCACCGTAAGCAGTAAACATGTACACTTCTCTAACACCTAACGTGACATTCATGATACAGGGATTTCGTTGTTCTATCTGCTGCACTACATTCGTATAACAACATTTGTACTTCTCAATTTTTCAGATTTCTTAATGACAACCGTCTCACCAAGATTCCAGACGAAGCTTTCTTAAATCTTAAAAAATTGGGATTGCTGTAAGTTCTTTTGTAATCATTGATTTTAGCTAACAATGTGATCCTCTCTTTTGCTATTTTCATACACGTTTCCTAGTTCTTGGTTTTTCTCACAGCATGCTCTCCGATAATAAAATTAAAGATGTTGGATCCAAGGCGTTTGTTGGTAACCCCTTCATTAATACCACCATGTAAGTATTGCAGTATAGAGCGTCACGTCCGTCTCGTAACTAAGGGACCACCTTTCGTCTCTTTAACGAAAACACCAGGTTTTCCCCGAGGCAAAGCACTACAGCTGTAAACTCTCGTAAGCGACGTCGACTATATTGTGATGTTCTGATTTAATGTTTTTTAAGCGCAGACCATGACTTAATTTGGTAATTAACGTGATATTGGACGTTTATGTTATGATCAATTGACAGCTGCCAAAATAGGATACCGGCTGACCAATGTTACATGACTGTATCGCTGGCTCAGGTGTAAAACTCATTTTTAAGGTTCTCCGCTGACCAGTTAAGGCATTCCAAGTGATCGCAGGCTCAAAAAACGTTCGTTTAGAAAGACAGTTCTTAAAAGAACCCAAGAGAGCTCCGCTTTTAGCCTTGCCTAAATCTATATATTACATGCAACAGATACATGATGAGAACAGCTTTAAGATCCCTCGACGTGGATTCACTGGAAGGTGTGGATAGTGCAACAACCAAAACGTAAGTTTAAACTATTTTTATTTTCTTTTGACAACTTAAGCTATGTGGTCGAAAAATGTGCAAAGTAATATGTATTAAATATGGATTTCGCAAGCTTGTTAACCTCGCAGATTTATTTTAACCCTTCGTGGTTGTAAGCGGCTACCGAGTAAAAGTCCGTTAAGGTTTTTTTTTCTTTTATAGTCCTCTTCCGTCTATTTTTTGCCTTAACCCGCTGTAACTTGTGTTGACCGAAATGGAAAATTGCAAACGATAATGAACAAAATCAAAAGAAGTTATAACAGACCACTTTCCCTTCCACCCTTCCCTCAAAAAGGTCGAACTCAACCAATCGACCCTTACCTTGCAGATATATGAGCGATGGCCAAATTGCTTCAATGATTTTAAAGAACAAGATTGGTTCTAACCTCTGCAAAATTCAACTGTAAGTATCTTTATTATTATTATTATTATTATTATTATTATTATTATTATCATTATTATCATTATTTTCTTATTATATAATTACAAGTGACACCGGTAAAAGTAAATTATTATTATTTTACGCTATATAAACCTTCGAGTTTAAACCTTAAAATAATTTGACCAAAAAGGGTTAGCTTTTAAGTCTTTCTTCGGTGTCGCATATTTCTACGACGAAGTCACGGTTCGAGGTTGTCCGCTATAGTAAGAAGTGATTCCATTTACTTTTAGTGAAATTGATGGATGAAAATTGATCGCTCTTTTTGATGCACAAATCATGTCCAGTGACATACAAATCATGTCAAAGAGAAAGTAAAATCAACTATTACAGCTGATTCTTAAGTCGCGGTACAAGCCGATTAATAAAATGGATTTACAAAGAGAGAAACGAATTGCTCTTACTGAAAAGAAAACAACAACATAATAACAGCCTGCAAACCACTAAGCTGAAACTTATGTCATGTTAGGCCCCTTCCAACAGTGGAATTTCTTATGAGTGCCGAACACCTATTTTAGTCGATGAAAGTAATTAAATACGGCAGTTGATTCAGACGTCGGATATGATGGTGCCGAATTTAACTCCGTTTGTTGTAAATATTCCCAGGCTCTAGAAATTTTTTTTATCCAGTATGGGTAAGGGTTTCTGTCATCAACCCATTATGTTCGGCACATGTGAAATGCGACTTGTAAATCAAATGTTAAACCTGAGTCGAATTTTCGACTGTTTCAGCACAGGCAGACCACCCTCTGTTAGTGGGGGCCGTTGTTGATTGAAATCTGAGCAACGATCTTTTGTTATTTATAGAAGAAATACATATGAATACGGTGGCTATAATTTGTTCCAAAATGCAGCATTTGAAGCAAGTTTTTCAATAAAAGTTTGAAGAAAATGTTTTCTAAGTCAAGTGTCATGATTTTTTTGCCGTCCAGTGCTGTTTTAAGCGCTATTTTGCGAGATAAATATTTGACCTCGGCGGTTAGAACTAAAGAAGGAGACAAGGCAGGCAGCAATCAGCCACCGGCGCGTGACCCAGTCCAATTTACGCTGGAACTGACGCCAAACCCTTTAATTTCTTACCTCGAAAATACCGGCTCCCGATCCACTAGATATGTATTCATGCCCCATCCGAATGAGAGCTCAGTCCTTCCAAAATTTCTCGAGAAAAGCAATCCTGAAGTTGCAAGACCAGCTTTCTCAACATGACCAATCAGCGTATCGCGACCGTTGGATGTTTGTTTGGTCGCGATACGTTGATTGGTGGATTTGAATCGACGCACATACCTCAAATGCCTTTGGCTGAGATTTTTGCACCGGTCATGTTGAGAAAGCTGGTCTTGCAACTTCAGGATTGCTTTTCTCGGGAAATTTTGGAAGGACTGAGCTCTCATTCGGATTGGGCATGAATACATATCTAGTGGATCGGGAGCCGGTATTTTCGATGTAAGAAATTAAATAGTTTGGCGTCAGTTCCAGCGTAAATTGGACTGGGTCACGCGCCGGCGGCTGATTGCTGCCTGCCCTGTCTCCTTCTTTAGTTCTAACCGCCGAGGTCAAATATTCATCTCGCAAAATAGCGCTTAAAACAGCACGGGAGGGCGAACAAAACATGACACATGACTCAGTTAACATTTTCTTCAAACTTTTATTGAAAAATTTGCTTTAAATGCGGCATTTTGGAACAAATTATAGCCACCGTATTGTTCACATGTATTTCTTCTATAAATAACAAAAGATCGTTGCTCAGATTTCAATCAACAACGGCCCCAACTAACAGAGGGTGGTCGGCCTGTGGTTTCAGTCGCAGATTCGATAAAGTCGTATTTAATTTGAAACTGTCGAATTTAGTTGATTCAGACGTCCCATCTCAAACAGTTTCCTCTCGAATTAAATTAGGCACCTGTGAAAATCGATGATTGAGCTAGGAAATGATAACAGTGTCCAGTATTACTAATAATACCGGTAGATACGCTATGATACATACCGCATTTTTTATATTTCTGTAAACTTTGCTTTCAATTTACCACATTATGTTACTACACATATGCACCACACAGATAAAAAAGAAAGTAAAAAAGAGATGTTAAAAAAAGACAAAAAAAAGATTACGAACAATTTGCTTCAAGGGGATTCGAACCTAGGCCCTCAAAATCAGTTAAAACCAAATATTAACGCCTCTAGTTAACGCCTCTATTTAGAGTTTAAACGAGGTATATATTCCTTCTTTGTGGTGATTGACAGTTTTGAAGGATGACTTTTTCGTTTTTTTTTTTTAATTTCCTTGTAGAATTAAATCTTTAACTGATCGAAGCTAGACGTAAAGCTCACAATACACCTATTAATACTCTTTCAGGCTTGGTTCATGCAGGGGAACCTTTAAAAAATTTAGTTGGTTATGGTTTGAAAATGGAATAATAATTACTCAGAGACTGAACGGAAGTTGCGTAAGCACGCACGCTTAGGCTAGAATCACGAGTTTGCAACCGGAGGCGTTTGACAGGAGACAATAGATTTTTGTGTGTGTGAGATGGAGCAAATATTAGAGACTCGTTGGAAATCCACAAGGAGAATAAAAACAAGGATTTGTCGAGTACAATTTGTGAGTGAGTTTGAGTTTAGAGTGTACCTCACAAGTTTGGCACAAGACAACACAGTGTAAAGAATTGCTGAGAAAACAGCATAAACGTGCCAATTTATGGCAAAAAAGGTACTTTAAAAACGAACTAAAACATTCAAAACGCTTTGATTACGTGACTGATGACGTCATGTCTCTCTTTTGGTCATGAAAACAATTACCTGGTAGAACATTACTTTCCCGCAAATTTTCTTTGCCGTGTGATGAAAGGTTGACTCTCTACAACCCTCGGCCTAGTCTGCCGACTTTGTCGCTCATGTTCATTACCCCATTAAATTTTAAATGCAGGACGTCAACTGGTTATTTTTAAATGCCCCACACAACTAAATAAAGGTCAATCCCGGAAGGCTCGGCCCCAAGGTACAACCTCTTACCCTTTTATATGCCATTTTCGACAGAAAGGGCAACCCTTTCCTATAACTTCTATTGAAAAATTGTACCAATTTAACATACCTAGTTTAGAATTTTGCATCTGTTTTAACTGCTGAAAATGCACTGTCCTAAAAATATTATGAATAGATCACGAACCAGTACGTTTCCTAGACTTTTTCACAGCCATGCACAAAATGCATCTGTTAGGCCCTTTAGGCCTTTTTACAGACCGAAATGACAGATTTTTCTACCCTTTCATATACTTTAGCTAGTGAAATCCATATCCTTTCACATACCCAAAGCCTGATAAAGGTATCCTTTTCGGGCGGAGCCTCACCTATTAGGCTGTTATAGAGATTCCCCTCCAGGGGGCTGTTGAGTTGAAATATGAAATGTAACTATTTCAATACTGATGTTTTTTGATGAATTTAGCCAATAATAACATTAAAAGTTAAAAAGTTGAAAACTACTCTAATTTAACGATGTTTTTGACTACCCAGTAATCGAATTAATTTAATTATTTTAAAATATTTTTTTGTTAATATCTAATTTAGGGGAGTTGGAAACAGTGAAGAAGCATTTCTCGAATTGCCTTTCTATGAAGAAGATCACGGCAACCCCTATATGGCTATCTTACGACGGTCGCTAAAACAATCAGGGTTTGCAAACGAAACAATTACAAAACAGCACATTAGATATTTTCCCTGCGCTACAGGAACATTTGTCAATGCATCAATTAAAGATTGGCCGAGCTGTGAACTTTGCCCTCCAGGTAAATTTTTGCCATGTGATCTGACGTTAGCTAATGTTTTATCATCCATATCTCTGTCTCTCTCTCTCTCTCAAGTTTCAGATTTTAGTTTTGTTGTTGTTGTTGTTGTTGTCGCTGTTTTCTTCAATATGTATATTTCTCACGTTCATTCATGTTTATATTCACTAATCCATTGATCCATTTTGATCGTTCTTTCCCTTCTTCCGTTTTCTTCTCTTTTCTTTGATCGTCCGGTCCAACAACCACTTCGTCTATTGACTGGTCTACGTTCGGTATTGCTTCTTTTACTTTCAGTTTAATTACCTTCTGTTGACTCCTTCCAACCTCGTTATTGACTGCTTTAAAGCATTTTTTTGTCTTCCCTCCCCTAGCCATAAATCTTTCCATTGCAGTTATTCATGCTTCTCCAGTAACATCTTTTCCTTTGACGCCTTGTTATTCATCTTCCTCAATCCATTTCTTATATTAGGGGTGTGTTCGATTGACCTTCTTCCGGAATACGAATAAATGAAGTACGCTCCGTAAATCACTTTTTTGGCATTTATTGCATTGAAATATCTATAAATCTGCTTGAAATAAAATATTTCGATGAATGTAATGTTTAAGAACAAAACAAAACTTTTGCGAATTATTTTTCGAAAAAAGGGCAATCGACCACGTCCTAACCATTTAAGCAATAAGAATATTTTCATTCCCGTCAATGTTTCATTTTGCAGGGGGATATTTTTCAGACTCCTTAGCTTTTGTAAGCAAACTGGGCTGTAGAAAGTGTCCAAATGGAACATACGTTTCTCTCTACAACAGACCAGGGACAAATGCATTAAACTGCACCGCGTGCCCTCAAGGTAACCACACAACCCCGAGTATTGTTAAAGGGTGTTGATAATTGTACAGCAATTAAAATGATCTAAGAAGTGAAAATAGATTTTATTGAACCAAAAATTGATTCGAAAATCTCCTTCTAACGTTTAACAAGTTTTTTGTGAAGTCAATTGATCGCTGCGGTTGGGTCTTGACTACAGCAGTCACCAAATGATGTCAATATTAATCTCCTAACCAGACCTCTCTCGGCCAAAGACAGAGTGAGATCTGGGTACGAGATTTTGTCAGATTAATACCAAAAGGCGGCACGCAGGAAATCTAAAAAAAAAAGCGTGTCATGTCTAAGTAGAAAAAATTGAAATTCTTTATAACAGTCGTGGTTTCCTGAGAGAGCTGTGGAAAAATTGATTTGAAAAAATCGATTTGGGGCATTTTTATCTGTTTGTGGAAGTTTTCTTCAATTAACTGTTATGCTATCCTTGTCTCCTTTACAAAGGAACAGACACTGATTCGTTCGCTGGATTTCGTGCATGCAAATGCTTGAATGGGTTTCATCGCACTCACATGTTTAAAGGCTGTCGGCCGTGTAATAAAGAAGGGTTGAAATGCGAAAATGACTACATTACACTTAAGCCGGGCTATTGGTGGAAATGGTACAATGACTCCGTCAAAGGCCTCTATAAGAACTACACCTTAAATCTGCTGTCATCAAATCCTTCCTTCGACATTAACGGAGTGGAATACCCTTTTCCGCTGCCTATGCCACATGAATGCCCAAGAAAGGAATCATGCTTAGGAGATCTGAACTCCAAATGTGAACAGGGATATGAAGGGCCTATCTGTGCAGTTTGTAGCCATGGGTATTACAAACACCTTCAGACCTGCAAGAAGTGTCCAACAAAGGCTTGGATGGCGGGTCAATTGACCATCACCTTCGTTTTGCTGCTGCTCCTTGTAGTGGTCGTAGTTTGGACGAGCATTAAGAAAAACAAAGAGAACAGAGAGCGCGCTTTGGTTGACATAATTTTGGCCAGGCTAAAAATCCTCATTGGTTTCTATCAGGTTACGTTTGGCGTACTGGATGCTTTCACTTTTATTAAGTGGCCTGATTCCCTGGCTGCCATAGCAAAATATTCAGAAATGCTTCAACTAAATGTTCTTCAGATTGCTCCAATTCATTGTCTATTTCCTCAGCTTAAAGTGGATGCCTTTGAGAGTTTGTTTGCTATCCTCGCAATGAATGCAGCTGCTGTTGCAGTCGCTGGAACATGTTATGGAATAAAAAGGCTTTTGATGATCTCCAAAAGTCGTCAGCTGGAAAATGATGCCGAAGCCAAGCAGATTTCAGAGAGCAAGGAGCTTATCTACAGAAATCTTTTTTTCTTCTTCTTTGTTACTTATCTTAGCACCTGCTCAAAAACAGCCAACGTCCTTCCCCTTACCTGCCGCGAGATTTGTCATGAAGATAACGGTAAAGATTGCTCCAAATATCTAAAAGCAGATTTTAGTATTGATTGCCGTAGTCGAAGGTACAAGCGCTTGGTTTCTGTAGCCTATTTTGCAATTGCATACATCGTCTTTTTGCCTCTGGCCTCTTACCTCTTTCTTTGGAAGCAAAACAGACAAGTCAAAGCATCGATAAAAGACTCTGGACAAAAACAAACTTTTGGAAAAGAATTGGCGGCAGGGATGACATTTCTTTCTGAAAATTACACAGCCAGGTCATGGTATTGGGAGCTTGTCGAGACAGTTCGCAAAGTTATATTGACATCTGGCTTGATTCTCGTGGGAGGGGAGAGCAGGGCATACGTTGGATTGGCTTGCGTTATTTCAGGGCTGTATGGAATATTTTTTGCCTACGTAAGACCAGTAGAAGATCCATTTGAAAACAAACTGATGCTTACCTCTCTTGCTGTTACGTTCGTCAATCTGGGCATTGGAGCTGTCAGCAAAATTCCCAAAGAAAATGTTCCAGCATCGATAGATCCGTATGTGGACTCTGTTATGTTCAACATATTGGTGATTGCTGCCAACACTCTTGTGATCGGATTACTTGTTGGTGAGTAGGCTGAAGATTAAGACCACGAGAAGCCTCTCTCGCGGCTTCTTCGCTCGACGCTTATGCGCGCGTGTACTCCCCTTACTAAATTTTCCCCTCCCTCCACCCCTACATTGCTGATTGGTAAACTCCCTCCCTTCCTCTTCTCCCTCTCCCTTCTTTTTTTTTTTAGCTCTCGTTTCAGCTTTCGTTCATTAACTCGAGCAAAAACGCTTGCTACGCACACTAAAGTGGCTGCAGCAGCAATTCATCAATTAAAACTACCAGCCCTGTATTGCAAACGCAGGCTGTGTTTTGTTGTTTCTAGTCTGCGTATTTTGCCTAAGATTTACCTTTTCACTCTTTTAATGTCTTGATTTCAGTTCAGTACTCGGTATACCTTTACCATTTCATTAAAGAATGGAGGAAAAATCCCGAGTGGTCCATGTCCTGTTGCCTAGCAATGCTTCTTCCTCTTAACGACCTACAGGGAGAAATCCGAGGCATGGTGGGGCAGGATGTTCTGAGGCAGCAATTTCAAAGTGGACAAATAGCTATGCCCTCCGTGGCTGGCGCCGTGAAGGACACTGGGGCTATTGACTTTCAGCTTGAAGAGGAGGACACAACTGAAGTTGCGCCAGACAGCACGGGTGGCTATAACGACAGAGCGCACAGTCAGCAAATTGTTAGGGATCCCTCAGATCCCTGTATAACTGACTTTGTTGTATCGCCTCTTGTTGTTCATTATCGCTCGAATAAAAGAGACACCTCATTGTAGGAATAAATGATGAAGGATGCTTACAATTTACAAGGAAAACCGGAAATTCCGGTTGGAAAAACAAATAGTTTGCGCCAGCATTCCATTTAGGAAGCTTCAGAAAATTTGGCAGTGATTTCAGGCTATTTAACTTTTCCACTATATTTAGTCTGTCCAGCTTATTTGGGTATAATATATGGCTTGTCGTTCTCCCACCGCCTCAAATTTGATAGTTTGATATTTCTTAACAAGATTTCCACCCTTGTGGTTTGTACAAATGCATAGTAAGCAACTGAAGAATTGAAAAAATATTTTCGGAGGAAAGAACATAAGTTAGGTAACAGAACGTTGTGCATTTATTTTGTGACTGTACTTTGAATACAGGAGTAGAGCTGGTTCCATATGCATGATTAATCTAGAAGTGTAATTTGATGGCATAGCACAAAACAAAGCCCAAGGGAGGGAGGGAGGGAAAAATTTTTACAAGAATAATATACTGAGCGCTCACGTTGCTGAATAACAGAACCCAAGTGAACTCTGAACACTTGTTCTAGGCTTTTATAGCTAGACAAACGTCTGCTGGCATAGCAAGTAGAAAAGTCTGTACCACAAGACTTAGACAGCTCAGCGTTGCACGTGCGAACTCTTAGCCATGAATAGTGCATTGAAAAAGTTGGCCAATGTTGTGGATCAATTGGCCTGCTAAAGACAACAGGGCTGTAAAGTTATACGCTAGAATACAATGTATGTTAGAGCTTGCTGACCTTGGCAGCTTGACTACACAACTGCTTTATTGAAAAAGAACCGCATGAAAGGGTTACTGACAACTATAACGTCGCGTTCCATTAACTACATTTTACTGGCGTGACAGTAAAATTGCTTTTAATTAGAGATCCGGCAAGAAAGAATGAGTCAGCTTTATTACGCGTTGAGTGAACCTCTGCATTCAAGGGATTTTACTAATTTTATGGTTTGCCACACCATGTATGTCGTTTTGAAAATGCCTCAGTAATCTTTAGTTATTAAATAAAACTAGGGACACTCCTTGGCGGTGCGGTTAAGTCTGCGCAGCGACTTCCCCCAAGCTTGTTGGCCGCGTTGCTGTTTAATATCGCCTGCAAACCGATACTCTTGTCCGATCCAGCACGTGCTGTATTGCATTCAGCTCGTAGTGCTGGAAAGATTAGTGATGTTCTTTGGTCACGCCATCGCCGGAAGTCGCTCAGGCTAACCTAGCGCAAGGCAGTGCTCCCCCATTAACGCCAACTTGTCATTATTTGTTTTTATAATTTAGTTACTGCGTTTAACATGCATCGCAAAGGAACAGAGACATTAAGAAATGCTAATGCCAGACGTTACTTGAAGTGGGAATTAAAACAAAACTGAATGGAAGGCTGGCAATATGGCAAAGGGCTGATTTATTTATGCCAGTAATTCGGCTAATAAAACTAGCTTGCCTTTAAGATGTATTCTTTTTGCATTTCTTCGAGGATCAAATTATAAGCTGTTTCACGGATCACTTATACCCTGACAAAACAGCCGACATTTCGCGACGCCACCACTGGTTTCCCCGCGGAAAGAGGTCTCACAAACGATCCCAGAAAACGCCACACCATTTAGATCTGGATCTGGAAAATTTCCTTTAACCAATCATAAGCACTACCCAGATCGCGTCATCAGTATGAAATTTCTGCGCACGTTTCTCGGTGGTGAGGTCGCGAAATGCCGGCTGTTTTCGTCTCTCAGGCTTTTTTTGTAGTTATAGCTCGATCACCTGGTAGCGATAGTACTGAAGTCCTGTTTCCTCTAATATCCTTTAAGTTCTGGTATTTGACCGTTTTCAGTCTAGTTCTATACCGATATATTCAAGGATTTTGTCTTTTTTGGGGAGAGAGTTAGTGCGCTTGTTTGAATGGGTAGCTTATTTGCTTATTGGATATTTTTTCAGCCTCAAAAAGTGGGCGCATATTTGAAGGAGGACTTATGTGAATTCGAGCATTTACAGCAAGCGTAAAAAGAGAAGCTGACAACATTCTTCGTCGAAACTGCGTCGTTTGCACCGTTGATTTTTGCCATACTACTTAGGGCGCTTTCCATTTGCCAGGACCAGTCCAGTCAGTAAAGAGAGTTCCACTATTAATCAGAACTATCCTGAGATCAGTATTTGCACGGCAGTGACGGGTTTTAGTTAAAATTTCGATAAAAAATATTTGGAGAGCACCCTCATGATATTGTTTCTACTGTATTTATGCAATATATAGATTTAGTCAGGGCTAAAAGCGAAGCTTTAATTCATTAATAAATTTATTATTTAAATCAAACAACAAACTTGTAATCCTCAAATCAATTAACTTAAGGGCACATTCATCATGTGACTGTTGAGAGAAAGGCTTTTTGATTTTAGTGTGAAACATCTTACATCGAGTTGATAGCCTTGTGTGTACACCCAAAAAATACAGAAGCCGGCTGCTGAAAATACCAATCATCCTCGATCTCATTCAAGAGCTATAATGGCTCTTGATTACCGTAGATCACGCCTGGAAAACAAAGGGCGCTTTCCATTTACGAAAAAAACCCGGAAATTTCGGTGGTAGCAAAAGTGGAATTTCCGATCGGTAAAAAGTTGTTCCATTTGGTCGTAAACCCCGGTACGTGGCCGGGTGCCCGACCGTGGACCTGGAACTGGTACAAACTACAAGAAACGTCAATGGAACACGACATTCCGTTCGGAAATTCCAACCGGGAAAACGGGACCACCTTTTTAGATTTTCCACTTTTTCTGGGAATTTTCCAGTGGGACGAACCGACGAAACGTGTTCCATTTACCGCCGAACCGGAAATTCCGGAAATTTTGACTAAATGGAAAGCGCCCAAATTCTTGCATGGAAAACAAATCAGGCCCAATTTTTTGCGTTCGACAAGTTTACTTTACAAAATCTTGCCAACAAATTTGGGTGTCTGTAAGCCAACCTTTTATATACTTTTTATACATCACATCTGATGTGAAACAGTACTATGAGGCACTGTATTTTTATATCATACAGACCTTGGACAGAATGCAGTATTTCACAATTTTTCAAGACAAATTGCACCCAGTCAATATTCAGGACGATCAATCCTGGGCTTTTTAATAGCGAAACCGTTCAAAAAATTTCCAAAATCACCTATACGGCCAGCCGGTTCTCATTTTTGACAAGCGCCAAACTTGCAGTGCGAGCGGTATCGAGTGTTTGAACGAACATTAATAGAGTTACGCTTCAACATAATAAAGAATTTATTATGTTTATTCTTTTATTTAATGGGTTTATTACGTTTGATATGCGCGGCATTTAAGTCCTCCTGCAAGCGATGTTCATGAACGACTGAAAACAAACGGCACAGCGATGAAATTTGCAAAAGAGTCCGGTGTTTGCTTGTTTCAAAGATGAACTCAAAACAAGAAAGTCGCTCAAAGTTTTCTTTCTACAGCCAAATTTATAACTAAATATCCTTCGGAACGTTTCTTTCTATCTGCGGTGAGAAAGTATATCTAAAGGCTTTTTAAAGTCCTGCCAAATCTTACAAACGCGCATAAACTTGCCGCATAACTGTGATCGACTTCATGAAATTAGATATTAAACAACAAACATCAAATACAATAATTACTCAGGAATACCAGTTGAGATGCAGCTCCTGAAAGCTATATATCAAGTAAGACCAGAATCGCTTGAGACTTTTCAACCCTTTTACGTATCAAGCAACGTGAAAAACGAAAACGATGCCATCCGAAATCGGATTTCCGACTTTGACAAGCGACGCATTTCTCAACCAAAAAACCAATAAACAAACCAGCTATGAATAACAGAAGACTCTTGATAGCAGCTGCATTTCATTTTGTACAACAAGTGGAAAAGACAGTTAAACATGGTTAAATACATCACAAGTTGACGCAAAACTCTGTTAGCTTCAGCTGTCAAAACTGGACGAAAAAAAGGGATTTGCTTTAAATTTGCTCAGCGCAAATATGATGCAAATTTGTGCAAGCTGGGGAATAAATCTGAGCACACCTTTTACACCGGGGTGTAAATAGGTATGCAAATTGAGGTATGCCTCTGAGTCAATAGCCCATTCTTGAGCCCTCTTGAACTTTGATCCTCGGACAAATTGCTGGTTTTCAGTGTCACGCCATTCAAAGTAGATCAACATAAAAATCAAAACCGTTCAATAGATAAAATCCAGGACCTGGGAAATTAAAAGGAGGGAAATATGCAAAGACCCTCGCCAAGATTCAGGCCAGAGGAATATTTCGTATACGAGATATCCGAAGAAATTTTTTAATAGAGACTTGTATGGAGACGCCATGCTGGTGCCCATCCAGATAGGTACCAACATGGCGGACGGAAACCAAGACAAACATCTGTTACCGAGTTTTGCTACAAAAGCGTGAATTTATAATTATTCTTCGAGGAACTCTTAAAACATTAAAGTAATACTTTTTCTAATACATGAACTGTTTAGATAGCAAAATTCCCTGAAATAAGTGATTTTTTTAACCAACATGACAGTTCTCTTGGTCATCATGTAAATGCCGCGTCACGCAAAAGCTTAGAAATTCAAGCGTACTCTATTACAAAACCAAGAACCCTTTTGAAGCGAAAATTTGTATGAAAATTAGTTTTCGGCTGCTCTAATACATCGTGAAAGTAAAATCTCGGTGGGATCGATAGTTTTGTAGTTTTAATTTTGGTGACGTCATGTGAAAACCGACAATAAACTTGCTGATATTGTTTGTTTTCACGTGACGTCACTAAAACTCAAACTAAAAAACTATCGATCCTACCGAGATTTTACTTTCACGATGCATTAGAGCAGCCGAAATCTAATTTTCATACAAATTTTCGCTTCAAAAGAGTTCTTGGTTTTGTGATAGAGTACGCTTGAATTTCTAAGCTTTTGTGTGACGCGGCATTTACATGATGGCCAAGAAAGCTGTCATGTAGGTTAAAAAAATGACTTATTTCAGGAAATTTTTCTATCTTAGAAACAGTTCATGTATTAGAAAAAGTATTACTTTAATCTTTATGCGTTTCCCGAAGAATAAATTCACACTTTTCAAGCAAAACTCGGTAACAGATGTTTCTGTTGGTTTCCGTCCGCCATGTTGGAGCTCATCCAGGTGAGCACCAGCATGGCGTCTCCATACAAATCTCTATAAGTTTGGGTAAAACATTTCTTCGGATATCTCGTGTACGAAATATTCCTCTGAACTGAATCTTGGCGAGGGTCTTTGTATATATGTACCTCCTTTCATTTCCCAGATTCTGGATTTTATCTATTGAACGGTTTTGATTTTTATTTTGATCAATTTTGAATGGCTTGACACTGAAAACTAGCAATTAAATAAATCCAAAAGTTCCAAAAGTTAAAGTGATGCAGAAACAAGTGCAAATGCAAAGCATCTTTTAGTTAGTAGGATAGACTCTTTATGTTTATGTTGTATCGTGTTTTTATCGTGCAATTTTGCAATTAGTAGTCAAATTTGTAATTAGTTGTAAATGCTCTAACATCGTATTTTGCCTTTCTCTCTTGTGCGTTGTTTTTATTTTTCCTCCATGTAAATGTAAGTATTGTCATAAGAAGAGTTGTAACTAATATATGTTATTTAAAAAAAAAAAAAGAAAGATTTCGGCTTAGCTATGGGGCTCCGCCCACGCGCACGCGCGTGGAGGTCTGCTAAAACGTCGCAAAAAAACACGTCATGTACTAGTATGCACGATGAATGCCCCTCCTTGTCTGAGAGACTAAGTTCCAGTTGTCTGTAAAAACAACATGGCAACGAACAGGAAGCATTGATGATGAAGTTTTATGTCCATTTTGACGGTCCTCCTGCGTTCACCCTGGTTTACAAATGGGGTAGTGGTAAAAAGGGAAACGTTAAGCTCTTGCTGGATGTATTTCTAGCTGCTTTCAACGAAAGATGCCGTCCTTTGACCAAGCGTTCTCTCGACATTTTACTTGTAGACAGGAAGAAAGCCTTACTACCATTTGAGAAAGACGTTGTTTCAGTCATCAAGGACGGCTTAGATCTCTTTGTTGTTTTAAAAGAGTTTTCCAAAGCAAAGGAAAGACGAAAAAATATCGTGGAAACCTTAGTACAGACTACTGCTTCTTCAATTCATCTGCTGTCTGTGAAAGAGAAAGGTGAAAAACAATCCAGAATAGTAAAAACCACAGTGGGTTCTGAGAAAGATCTGAATACCGGTGGATCTGTTACAAACGCTTGTCTCACTCTTCTGGACCTCAAAAAGCTGAGCAGTCTGAGAAATGCAGCCTGCATTTGTACCCAAGCCTTGCAAGATGAAACAAACAACTCATCTGCTCTTTCGTGCTTGGCTGAAATTTACTTAGAAGCAGGACGTGCAAAATTAGCAGTAGAGTACATTGAGGCTGCAATTCAAGTTAAACCCAATGATACAGGTTTGAGCTTTATCCTTGGAAGTTGTCTAGCTGAAGTTGGAAGATTTAAGGAGGCAAGAGATGCCTATTTGAAATACTTGGATCATTTAGAAACCATTGGAGCTTCTCAAGGGCAGAAACATGACATCCAAGCTGCCATTGCCAACACTTTTGCTAAGGAGGGAAAAATTGAAATGGCAGGGAAGCTCTTTTCAGATGTGCTGAGAGAAAATGACACTCATGTCGCAAGTTTAAAAGGGTTGGCCACTTGCACCGCAGGAATGTCTGAAAAGGACTTACATGAGGCAATAACTATCATGATAACTGCACTGGTGCTCAGCAAAGGTGAACTTAATATTAGAAGAGAGGTTGCCAAGCTGATTACCCGGCCCGGTGGAATGGATGTATTTAGAAATCAAATGCATGAAACTTGGAAATCATCAGAATCAATGATGTTCATGGCTGACATTCTGCGTGAATCAGGTGCAATAACACAAGCTTTAGAATTAGTTGAACATGCTGGTCAGCTGTCACCTTGTGATCCTGGCATCTGCCTTTACCTTGTCCACACTTATGAAATTCTAAATGAGTATAACAAGGCTTTCCAAGTGACATGTTCCTTCATAAAGAGAAATGATGCCCTTAAAATTGCAAACATTTAATTCTCTCAGATTGCACCATTCCTTCTGCAGGTTGATGAAGGTATCTATCTAAACAATGCAGCAGTAAAAGAATTGCCAGAATGTAGTGGTCAAGATTATGTTGGAGCAGTTTTGGAATCTGCATTTCAACAGCTGGGACTGTTGTTTACACTGGTGAAAATCTTGTTTGTGAAAGGAGCACTCAACCTTGTGAAGCCTTTGCTACCAGTTCTGGATAAACTTCATAGTGGAAGAGACCTTCACCTCACATTGCTACGAAATGAAGCTGCATTTTACTCATGCATTAGTCATTTGATGAATGTGCCATTTACATGTATGCCATTAAAAAGGAAACAAGAGTTTATTTACTTTGCTTCTGACAGTCACTGTTTGTCACCTGCATGGAGAGTGATCAATTACCGAGATCAGCCACATGTCATTCATCCCTTACTAGCTACAGGTGTGAAAATTTGGCCCATTAGAAAGGAAGGATGCTTTTACCCCAAATGTTCCCTCTTAAATGCATTGAAGGAAGTTCCAAATGGCTCTTATATCATTTTCAATATTAGAGAAATTGATTGTCGTGAAGGCCTTTTACGTGCAGTACACAACTGCAAGTATGACACAATAGAGGAAGCAATTTCAGCCACTGTAGAAATCTACATTGGATTTCTTCAGGAGCAAACAGAGCAGTGCAGTTTTGTGACTTTTGTCCACCCCATATTTCCTGTCTTGGATGAAACCAGGGCTGTGGTGTTAAAATTCAACCAGAAACTTGAAGAGCACGTAAAGAAGTGCAGTGGGTTGCACTGGCTTAATCTTTTGAATGAATTGCTTGTAAAGGAACACTCTGAATTCAACAGTGAATACAAACTTGATGGCACTCATGTTCACCCAAAGTATGTCTCTCTGTTGGAGAGGGCATTGAAAGAGGCATTTGATTAGTCAATTAACAGTCCCTCGTGTACTTTGAGTCAATTTTACTCTCAACGAGGAGTGGTGGCCTTAACCAACTGCACTGATTGGTTGATTAGGATTTTGGCATTTTTTAAATATGTGAATTTTAACATGTAGCTAATTCCAAGAATGTTATTGATCCAAAAACGCATGTTATCAAGTCTATTTTATTTAGTTATTACAGTAATATCATAGGTGACGAATTACTCCTTAATTTTGGCGCGAAATTTCAGCGTTAATTTGTAATTTCACATGTGAAATTACTAACTTGCATGGCAACCTGCCGTACGTCTCCGTTTCAAGATGGCGAGGAAGTTTTAAAATGTTATGAATGAAGATGTCGGGGGCATAAAAAGACGCTTTAGAAAACCTGAACACACGAAAGAGCACATCAAGAAGGATTCTTAGAGGTATGTTGTGGAAAAATTCTGAAAACTTAAGCCAAATTTTAGCCCCAAAACTTTGAGAGAGTGAAGTTTACGATCGATCGATACGATCCAGGATAAACAAGTCAAAAATCCTCGATTGCTAACGTAATTCGTCACCCATGATATTAATAGGTAATCAAATGGTATACTCGTGAAATTATTGCCTAATTTCACTTGTCACCATTTGATTACACATACAAAATGGTTTACCACCACTTCTTTATGAGTTCTGCTTTGAAACATTTAATCATTTTCACCGGAAATGAAATAAAGGGTTTCAAGAAGTATGCCATACCCCCTGCCAAATTTTCCAAGTAGATTTTCCAGTCTCAATTCATCACCACTTTAGAAATGAGAAGGGAACTGTGTCGAGTTAACCTTTGCAACGACTTCTGGAACTGTTACTAGGGACAAGGAAAAAAATTGGCCAATAGCTGACAGGCGTGCTCCCTGTAATAAGGTCAGCACTTTTTAACATCTGTCGAGAGGCCCTTGGACACCTTATGAAGTTTACACAACGTAGTATTCCTTGCCGTTACTGATTAGGGTTAAGTACTGTTTCGAAACTGGTTAGGTTCTTTTGTTGAGTTGGGGCTATGTGTACTTTAATTATTTCCTTACCTTCCAACAAAACCTCAGTGGTCTAGTGGTTAGTGGATGGTTAGTGTGGTGTAGCGGCAATTTTGGTCAAGGGTTCGAATCCTCTTGCCCTTCATATCAATTTTTTTTCTTTTAAGTTGAAGAGACTTGCACTTTCATAAATGATTTCCAGCTTGAAATATCATCTAAGTGTGATATAAAAGTCGAAAACAGTTCTACCTCGTTTAAAAATCATAATGGGAGAAAGGGCCTTTCGGCGGATGTTAACGAGTGCTGACCCTGTAATAATCCCAGAAATAGTTGTG
This sequence comes from Porites cylindrica, assembly GCA_964035525.1. Taxonomy (NCBI): domain Eukaryota; kingdom Metazoa; phylum Cnidaria; class Anthozoa; order Scleractinia; family Poritidae; genus Porites; species Porites cylindrica. The sequence continues at coordinate 53,340,183 of OZ037776.1, forward strand.
GGACGTACTTGGTTCCAGTTCGCTTCAGTTTCTAATTTGGCAAATAGCTTCTTGTAAGGATTGAAACCTGCTAGTTTGGCCCCAAGAGAAACTGAAAACAATGATTATGCAAAATTTTGGGGTGACAAACAGAGAGCATTATGGTATGTTATGGTATTTTCTGGAGAGGTCAATTGTTGAAGTCATTGTTGTAAGGTATGCATCATTATATATGACAAAAACAATGCAGTATTATTTTACTCATTGGACCAATGCCCTCAAACAAGCACCGCCTCCATATAAGTGATAATGCAGCGCTTTGATTGTTAGTACCATTTGACATTGTTAAATATTGCTCTCAGATCTGGAAAGGGACCTATTAAACCTTCAAAACTAGCTTCTATTTTGCTCCTCCTATGCTACTTTTGTTTTATACAAAACAAAGAAAAGGAAAGAAAAAAATAGTAGCAAAGTTATTTTAAAAAAGGGGAAATTTTGTATAACCAATGCTTCGTAAAGTTCAAGAATAAATAAGTGCTGCGGCGCTCTTTCGAGTCAAAAAGCTGTACTATTTTGACTAGCAGTAGCAGTTAGGAGGTGCGGGCGAAACCACTTTCCTATGAATGTGAATGCCCTTTAGTTATAGTGTACAAATGGAATCGCTGCGAATCTTGAAAACTAGATTGAATAACACAGTAAAAAAGACTCATATTTAATGCAACGATTTTTTTTGCAGATACAATTAGCCTGCGAATGGTAAAGAGCGAGGAGAGACGTTTGTATTCGCCGGCAAAGATACATTGAAACAGTAATCAGTGAGTAATGCGTGCATGCAGTCATGCACGTGCACGAACTCTTATTATTCAATCGAACATTCAATCCGTGTTCAATGAACAAAGGCCGTTGATATGAAATAGAAAAAATAACACCAGGAGTTTAAAGCTTATTGAAGCTTGCGGATGACAAGCGACGTAACATGCTTGGACACGTATAAAAATATAAAAACCATGCACTATAGTGAAACCTGAATAAGCTTTTATTTACTTTGCTAGCACTCGTATCTTACGGAAAACTTGTCCTGCACTACATACATACATACATACTTTATTGTTACCTCCCCAAAGGGGCTTTTCAGGAACAATGATTATATTACATTATTTATAATTAATTGGGATGTAAGATATTCAGGGGCTTGACCGATCATGCATTTGAAGGCCATAATAGCTTGGCGATAGTACAGTTGGTCCTTAACAGGCTACCAAGACAGGCTTTTTAAGAGGGGTGTTACATGATCATATTTTTTCGCACCGCTGACGATTCGGCAAGTAAAGTTTTGAACGGCCTGCAATTTTCTAACATTCTTATTTGTGGTATTTGCCCAACATTCGAACACTAAGCTGAGATCAGGCTCTACTTTCATTTTCCTGGGTAAATAGATTCCAGGCCGGCAAGGCGAATCGAAAAGTCTCCCATTTATATCAGTACTTGTGTACCTGAATTATGTGTGCTTGCAAATCGAATTTCTAAATCCGATTCGCAACAAGATAATGATTGTTGTATTACTTGAGTGCGCATTCACGTGATTACGGTGACATCAGACGGACATTAAACTCAACACCAGGGCCTTCGCGGCCATATTCCATGCATATTAGCCACTACAACGCGGGCATTCCTAGCCTGCGGAGCAGGCGCATTGAAGTAGTGGGCGCAAGAAAGAACGGGCGCGCTAGAGGCGTCCGTTCTTTCTTGGGACCACTACTTCCAAGCGCCTGCCACGCAGGCTAGGACATTCCAATAATGTGGACAGATTCGGGAAAAATCTCGCTATAGAGTAAAAGGAGTGCCGCTGACCAAGAATAGGTGGCGGGCTCCTTTTGTCGCCTGCAACAAGGAATTCAGTATCTCCCAATGTCTACCTACGACATTACGCAAAACCACTAAAAGGCTTGTTTTTTATGGTATACAATAACCGAATCACTAAAGAAAACATGTCCGCAGGCATGATTAACCAGCCAGACTTCAGAGAATTACGGTGAGTATTCAAGGATTCCACCATATGTTACGTGACCACTGTTGTCAAATGGGCGATCAACGATAACTGCGGCATGCTGGGTAATCCGTTCTCCACTGTAAATCTCTTTGATTGTTGTCAAAGTGAATACACTCCCCCCTCCCCCACCCCCTCCGACAGTCAACTCTCTATGTAAAAACAAATGGGGAAAAAGATACAAAGCTGACGTCGTTGCTAATTGTAGTGATTAAGATTAGAAAAAAAAAGAAAATACAGACGAGATCAAATCGGAAAATATAATTGACCTAAAGTATACTTGAGTGCCTTTGTTATGTTTTGACAACCGTGGGAACCGCGTTCGAGCGGAAATATTTCACCTTATAAGATTTTAAGCAGCTTTTTTATTGAATGTGATTGGGCAATAATCTACTGAAGAGTGTCGATCTGAAAACGTAGTTTCTTTGTCATGTTTATACAAAACGACAAGTTTATGGCAGGTCATACATGACATACATTTTTTGATTGATCACAGCAACTTGAACAAAAATGTAGAGATCAAAACGTGCTGAACAAAAAGATTTGTTATTACTTCTTTTTTTCTGTTTGCAAATATAGATGAAAAAGACGTCAATGAATCTCGGAGTAAGACGAAATCTTTGATGTAGCTTAAGTAAATGACGGTTTTGTTTGTTTCATCTATGCAGGTAAATAGAGAATATTACACGGTGGCGAGAAGATATGAATTTTATGTTCGAGTGGCAAGAACAATATCTCACGAGTGAGCGCAGCGAACGAGTGAGATATTGCTCTTGCCACGAGAACATAAAATTCATATCTTCGAGCTAACGTGTAATATTCTTTTTATGATATAAACATACTGATGACGGCGTTTTTGATGATTTTCCGACGATTTCCGACCACCTTCCGAAGATTTCCGAAGATTTTTCAAATTGTCCCGAAGACCAGACGAACGTTCCCGAACATTTTTCGAAAATTTCCGAAAATGTCCGAAGATTTCCGAAGATTGCCGAGCACTTTCGAGGAAGACCCGAAGATGTTTCGATGATACACCAACGAATTTAAGTACAATTTAAGAGACAAACCTGATGTCAGTGAAATTATCGATATCTTCACATGTAAAAATATCGTATTTTTACGTGTGTTCAGATACCACATTTCTCGGTGGTAGAAATCCTTGTAAAACACTGCAGTTTATGTAATAAAAGTTTTTAAACCACCGTGGCAAATTTACTTTAATACTGACATCAAAACTGGGGAGTTCGTTCGCGCAATAATGCATATCAATTCTTTTGTGACCAATAACAATAGCCTAATGGTTCAGGAAGCAATTGGAGTTTAAAAAACATAAATACATCGATCTTGGCGTGAGAACCTTCATAAGTGATTACATAAAGCGATCAGCGATAGTAGAACTGATTACTGCAGAGTACACTTGGGGAATGTGAGCATTCGTCTTACATCTAGGAAAGAAACACTCGCAGGGAGAGGTCAGAACAGCTCCAAACGGAGATACTGCTGCAAAGGGTAAGCGGGATTGGATTGTTTGCAGTCGTCTGAAAAAAGTTACAGAAGTTTAACACCATTATATATAAATTAATAGCAGCTATGCTATTGATCAATAGCAAAAAAAAGTTTTGAAACCACTCAGTAACCAGACAATGACGAAATCCACAATAGAGCCGTGTCTAAACCGATCTATGGTGCAAATTTAGGGCTCAGTTTAACGGAAGTTCAGACGGCAACCATCCTGCAAAGTGCTAGGCCAGTTAAAGATGTTGAAGTTTAGTTCCTGTTTAGGATACTCACTTACAGATTTTGATTACTTTCATGCAAAATTATCAGGAAAAATTGACTATCGATGCTTTTTGTGCAAATTTTAAGCTACCGTCGCAGTAGACCTGACTTTGAGGAAACTGTTCTTTGTAGTAAGTAATCGGTTGTATGAGGCTTATTTGCGAGAATCAAGAATGTAATTGAGAAGACTGATTAGGATATTCAGTTATTTTCTCTTGGTTTGAAACAAAACTCATGGATAGCATTAGGTTTGGTCATTAAGGTATATTATGTGTACAAGAAAATTTGTTTTCAAATTCATTTGTAACGCTGTGTGTAGACTAAAGACTCCCGTAGGGTTTTGCCATAGGCAATCGCCGCATGCCTGGTTATAACTGAAAGGAGACAGCTGAGCCATTTAATGAGGGTCAGTCCGTAAATCTCACAAAATAAACTAGAAGATTAGTTTTGACTTTATTAAAAAAAATACGCATCTAACTAACTACAAGAGAGAATGATCTAACTAGTCACTGTATACATGAATCGGAAGTTGTTTTTATGATCTTCTGCATATCCATCAGTCAAAAGCTGTCAGAACATTTGGATTATTAAGCCTAACGAGTGTTTACTTTATTTATCTTGATTCGTAATAGAGAGTAGCTTTATACAAGTCATTTTTTTCCAGTGGATTATGTGAAGCAATAAAAATAGCCTAAGTTATTGAAAAATCGTAAAATGTTGGCATAAAAAGCTGTTAATGAGGTGATGAATTGACCCTCTACAAGAATGATCAAAAAGAGGCCACAAAAGACTACCCTAGGTGCTATACAGGATTTGTTTTTCTTACCTTATTCCTGAACGGGGCGAGCTTACCGTGAACACGGTTTAATTTACCTTAGGTATTTCGAGAACAGACCTCTAGAGCCCGTAGGGTAAAAAAAGACGTGCGTAATTCATAAGCAACGGCCGATGACATTAATCGGGCATTGGATTTTATCTAAGCTCTAATGGCAAGGTAAGGGAACAGGATATAGATTAAAATATCCAGGGTGTTGAATGTCCAGCACGCAGCATTAGTTGCGGAATCGTGTCAAGAAAACGCCGTACTAAGCACGCTCGAGGATTGTGCCGAACTGAAGTAAAGTAAATAAAGTCAAGTAAAAGTTTATTTCGACATTGTGGCCTATCCATGATCAGCTCGAGGGCTGGTGTCCATAGAGGCCCTGCTTCTTAAAAAACACTTTACATTAAGAATTTATAATTACATCTTTAAAAGCCTAAAAATCCAATAATAGCAATTAAAACTGACTTCAAAAACCCTGGATAATACAAAAAAATTACATTTTAAAAAAGTCTAAAATATTGTAAGTTTCAAAGAAAACGAGGTTAAAAAATTACGATAGGAAAAAATGCCTTGCTCTGCGACAAAAGTCTGTACGCTCTCAGCAACTGAATACTGAGCTAGGTGTTGTAGTAGAAAGAGTCAGTGCTGAAATAATAAAAGATATATCGAGATCTGATTTGTCTAAGAACGAACTAAAGTTAACGATTTGCTGTACTGATAGGATTTAAACCTGATTCCAGTTAACGTGCAACTAGGGTTTATCCGGCGGTTAACATATACTAAAAGTGGTGATTGATACTTTAAATTTTTACATATTACGGATGGGGCTTTAAACTTTCTGAGAAAAACAAAAACTTGATAATCACTTAATTTAACAGCAATTTTACCATTTTCAACAAAACTGACGCACTCTTCAACAAGCTATTCAACTCTGCAAAAAAAATTACATTACATACCTGTACTTAACTGAAAATTCGTTACGAAGACAGAATTGCAGTAGTTGCTACTTTTTAAACAATACTCTTTAGTCAACTTTTATCAAGTATAAATCAGCTGCAGTAACTCACAAGATACCAGTACTCTAAATTACATAACCATAAAATTGGGGAAAAGATTCCTAACTTTCTGTCACCACAGTACGCGGACTGATCGAGACTCTTTCCCTTGGCGAAAACTAGTGTATCGGGTGCAATATTCCCATTTAAGTGAGAATACAATGTAATTCCAAAGTCTTAACGTAGTGGGACCGTTATTTCAGGTTTGTCTTCTTACCGATAGTAAGGTCAACCCCTGCGGGACATTTTGCTAAAACAGACCCCCTGAAAATAGGGACAAGGGGCTGTAGATCCCCGGCAAAACTTACAGACCCGTTGGCTGAAAGAAAACTTTCTCTGTTATAGCTGCTCTTGTTATAGCAATTACAGGTCCCGACCGCAAAGTGTTAATTATTGCCCTCTATCTATCGCTATAGCGGTGGCCTGCGTAGCAGGCACTAGGAAGTGATGCGCGAAAAAAAGAGGCGAACGACGGAGACACGCGAGTCTCCCTCGCGCGCCTCTCTCTTTTTCTTGGCATATTACTTCCACGCTCCTTCTACACAGGCTACTAGCTATAACGGACACCAAGCTGTATATTTCAACATTCAGACACAAATGTTTTGAAACAATTTTTCATCCATTATAATCTTTTTTTGTCCCTATGGTAGGATTTAAGGTGTGCAGTTGCGCATCATTTGAAATTGTTTTAAGGTCTTTAAAAGCAATTTTGACTTACCCTATAAAATTACATGTTTTCCAATAAAATTCTCCTCTTACCCCGCTAGTGCTATAACTAATTTTCGATAATCAGGACACTGTAATTGCTAACCATGATACAGTTATTTCTCATTTACATTTTCCCTTTTTTACCAGGAAAAGATTCGACCATGATTTTTTGCTTTAGACCAATGGAATACTATACGTGCAACAAACCCATCAGAGTGGTTATCAACTAATGGCAGAGAAAAAGTCCTCACTTGTGAAACAGAAACTAAGTAGACACGTATCAAGTAAGTTGAAGTTTCCATCTCCCGTGGATTTAAGCAATTATCCTAATTAAAAAATTAATCGTCCAAAAATGTCATCTCCAACGAGAATAGACGACTCCTTAGTAGCCTAATTCATGGTCATCATGAATATGTTTAACTACGAGATAACCGGGAGCAAATTTAAAAAAAATTCCTGAATAAATCAGAAAAGAGATACAAGCCTATAATTTTTAACTATGCAGATAAAATACACGCCAAGACATTAAGAGGAGATAAGTGTGAAAAAAGTATTTTCAATGTTAGACTTACTGTTTTTACTAATTATACAACAAGAAAAGCTAATGGAATGGCATCCGAGAGTTACAAGAACCAGAATTCAAGTTACAGGTGTAATTGTCAGTGACGTTTTGATCAGGGGAAAGGAAATTTAGTTCGAGTTAGCGGGGAATTCGTGTTATCCGAGTTCCAGTTATAGGGGTTCTTACTGTCGTATGGTCTCTTTTCTTAACCAGGGTCTGGATTTGAAGGTCTCGGCGGCAAAACTTTACCCAAACTTTCCTTGAGTGCACCCCTCGGGAACGGTCGGTTATGTTTTTCTTGAGATTAGTTGCCTTTGCCTTCGGGCCCGAAAAGTTTCCGGGCCTATCGAGAAACGGGGCCCTGTTCTGGGTTCTTCAGACATCCTCAAAAAAGCAATAGGTTTGATGAGCAAAACAACAACTCTACGCGTGCATCACGCTTTTTTGTACGTTTCTTTGCCGTCCCTGCAAAACTACGACGTGAATTTCACATTTTATGGAGGACGTAAACAAATGGCGACAAATTTTTCCTTCTCTCTATTAACTTGAATGCGGTAATCATCTCCCGGGTGATTCGCCTACATTTCAAATTTTCAGCCAATAGCCCACGTTGGCTCCCAGGCTTTCTGGTCATTTTTCAATATTTATTCTCAAACTCATTAATAATTCATAAAGAAAATTCAAAAGAAATTAATGTTTAATGAGTGTTTGGATATCAGATGAAAAACTGCTCATTTTTGCATCCTTAATTTCTCCTTCAAAAATGATTTTGTTTGAGAAGAAATATCAAACATTCGACACAGTGTTTCATCACCAGATGAAACACCTCGAAGTTCGTCAAAAATACTCCGTTGCGCGTCGTATTTTCAACTTCTCTTCTCGGTGTTTCATCTGGTGATGAAACACTGCATCTCATGTTTGATATATTACGTCTCTTCCGGGAATTGCGTCAATGGAGCCATGAAAAATTTGCAATTTTAACCTTAAGCCTCGGAGTCATGTCAGAATTTTTTATATTAAAATATATCGATCGTGAGCTATTGTAAATGAAAAGGTGACGTTTTTGGTGCCGTCGCTGTCGTCAGAACGGTAGCGGACATGTCTAGTGTATGGTGGCCCATGCGTGCCATAGGAAAAAGCCGTAGAGCGAGATTAAATCAATATCTTTGCATTAATTTTTATTTTATTAACAGTTACAGTGAAACACCGCTTACTCGAACTTGGTTCACTCAGGCTCTGATCTGCTAAGGGATGCACCATTAGAAATGTGAAGGGGGGGGGAGTCCAAAAACAAAAAAAAAAATCCTGCAAAACAAAATTTTAAGAAAAAAAAATCCTGCATTGCAACGAAACCAGAAAAAAATATCCTGCTTGGATAACCAATGTGACTGCGACAATATATTACACAGTCTGAAAAATAAATCTGTGATCTGTAACAGGAAATCCCCTTCCCCCAACTTCCTAAATTCATGTCAAACTACATTTCAGGCAGAAAAAACAATTTCTACTGGCTAAATAGAGATTTCAATTTGAACCAACTCTGATGCCCTTGATCTCTATAGCTGCCATAGTATTAAATTAAGAGACTGTGGTGATAATTGTTTAACTTTATAAATTAAATAAACTTTTTTATTGAAATACTTTTGTTTTAATGGGATTAAAGTGAGATTGTGTTAACAACGTCAAAGCGAGGACACAACATACATTTCACAAATTACTATTTTAAAGGCTATGTTCTATTTGTATTAACTCTTTTTGGTTGGTTGGAATTTTTTGTTTACTTTGGGTAAAACACCGTTTGATCTGCTTGTGTAGCTGTTTCAACTGCCACTGAACTCAGTTCGGACGTTTGAACGTATAGATTACTTCATGGGCAGCGCGGGCGTACGGTATTTACGCACGAGTTGGTTCCCATCAGAAATTGAACGAGCAAGGCTTTGCGAGTGAGATCCAGAAAGCGAGAGAGATTTATCTGACATACAATGCGAAAAAAGTCCATGTCTAACACTGCACGTGTTTAGGTGTCCTATTACATTATGTACTAAACATCTGTGACTGGACGAAACGCTTTTTTTCACGTGTGTGAAAGTCGTTTCGCCATTCTGATTGGCTGCGAACCCTGAACAGGGTTTTCACACGCCAAATTTCAATAGAAAATCTCAATTAGTATGAAAAAAATATACTTAAAACAAACGTGTTCTGTTGGAACACTACAACAAAAAACATTTGCGCGGTTGAAACAGTCTAGTAAAACAAGACCAAAAGAGGGCATAGTCATTTTGGAAAAAAAAAATCGTGCAAGGGTTTGAAGGTTGAAAAAAAAATCCTGCACTCCTGCTGGTTGTGAAAAAAATAACATGCCTTTCCAGAAAGTCCTACCCCCCCCTTCACATTTCTAATGGTGCATCCCTAACTCAAACTAACTATACTAGAAATACGTATCTCGCAATAAGCCTCGCGAAACTCGGTTTGGTAACGGCACTCAAGTTAAGCCCTGTCGGTCGGGGTTAAGAACTGGATGGGTGACCAACCGCGAATATCGTCTTAAAGGTCCATACGTTGTTCTTTCTTTTCTTCTTCTTCTTTTTTGCGTATTATGTGGTGTTATTGTTAACAGTGTATTGAAAAGTAGATGTAGCATTATTTCGGCGCCCGGATTTAGAAAAAGACCAAAACAAAGAACAAATCTGGTCCGGCCCAGTTCGCCTGAAAATTATTATAGTTCGGGCCGTAATACAGAGCTGAAACTCTGCAGACTTTGATCTACATATATCGGCGGGGATGGGTTTAGGACAGTGAACGACCATAATGCTTCTGATTCCAATCTCCTGTTCCTCTGTCTCTTGTTGTCGGCGTTGCCTTCGCTGTGCTAAGCGATGTTCCTTCTGCTCCGCGGTTTCTTGTTGACTTTTTCTCCTTCGTTGTTCACGCTGAATTTGAAGTCGGCGTTCTCGCTCCAGAGGAGTTTCGGTGGAAAATCTTCCTGGGCGAGGATTTGGAGTCACTTGTTGTGCTTGTGTGTCATTTGCATGGGAAATTGTTCGTGATCCACCGATGGTAAACATTCATCCACCGACGATGAATAAACACATCAAAATGCGCCTTGGTCATCGGCGGCGAAGTCTATGTTGCCTGGAAACGCAAAATGCTCCATGACGTCATTGGCTGCTACCAAGCAGAAATTCAGGGCGCTTCCCATTTAGCAAAAAACCAGGAAATTTCAGTGGTAGCAAAAGTAGAATTTCCGATTGGTAAAAAGTTTGGTTTGGTCGTAAACCCCGGTACGTGGCGGTGCCGGACCGTGGACCTGGAACTGGTACAAACTACGAGAAACGTAAATGGAACACGAGATTCCGTTCGGAAATTCCAACCGGGAAAACGGGACCACCTTTTTAGATTTTCCACTTTTTCTGGGAATTTTCCAGAGGGACGAACCGACGAAACGTGTTCCATTTACCGCCGAACCGGAAATTCCGGAAATTTTGAGTAAATGGAAAGCGCCCTCAGAGGAAGAAAGATTTATTTATGAAGCCTCGAATTTCAACCTCGTCCCCAGGGCTTTTTCCTCAAAAAATGAAGGGAAAAAAGCCCTGGGGACGAGGTTGCTCGAATTTCGCAGCTGGCTAAGACCACGCGCGGTTAGCAGACTGCGCGCGCGCCTCGCGCGCGACAAGATTATAAAGTCGCTACGCTCGGAATTACTTTCCTGGGCTAAAATTTACAAACAAAGTGGCTGGTACTTCCGTGTTAGAACATAATCGACATTATTTTCTTGTTTACCTGCTCTCATAATTTTCGCTAAAACCCCCCAAAACATCAAGCTCTTTTTGTAAAACTGGGATATAAATGTAAGCAAGGAGGTTTCTGAAAAAAAAAGCAAAGTACAAATAATGAAAACACATTACTAATAATGAGTCAATTTCATGAAGGCCTTTAACTTAAAGCATTTGGTTTTGGGGGTTTAGCCAAAATTGTAAGAGCATGTAAACAAGAAAATAATGATTATGTTCTAACACCCAAGGTTTACCAGCCACTTTGTTTGTAAATTTTAGCTGAGGAAAGTAATATTAGTTTGAGTTAGCAGATCAGAGCCTGAGTGAAAGCTGAACATTTCGGCTTTAAGATGAAGGTTTTGGCGAGTTGATAGCTTGCGAAACAGTCACAGAAGACGCCGTTCTGTTCAGGTGAATAAACATTTCATAGCTAATATTTACGCTGTGTACTGTGCAGTAACTGCAGTAAAATTAGTGCTGCTCAGAAAAGGGTAGGTAATATATGATATTTTCAAAGACACGGTTTTATATTTAAATTGAAGATACTTAAAGAAGTCAGGTTCTCAGAAGGTTTATTAATTCTTCTTGAAATTCGATTTGTTTGGAATAACGGAGCCCAGAAACATTCACTAAGTATTGATGTCAGGTGCCCAGTATCCGGACAGTTTTTTCTTTGCTGCACAGAATCGATGAATTAGCTGCGTACATTATCCGGATAAGATTTATTTCATATCTATAACTAATATATAGATTTAGCCAGGGCTAAAAGCGAAGCTCCCATTAATAGATTTATAATTTAAAGCAAACGATAAACTTGTAATCCACAAATCAGTTAACTTTAAGGGAAAGCTAAGGCTAAGTGATTTTAGAGTGAAAAAAAAATCTTACATCGAATTGATAGCCGTATATATACACCCAAAAAATAGCAATTATCTTCGATCACATTTTAGAGCCATAATGGCTCTTGATCACTGTAGATTAGGCCTGGAAAACGAATTTTTGGAAAACAAATCAGGCCGAATTTTTTGCGTTCGACAAGTTTACTTAACAAAATCTTGCCAACAACTCTGGGAGCGTGTAAACCAACATTTCATACTTTTTATACATCACATCCGAAACAGTAATATGAGGCGTTGTTTTTATCATATAGACCTCACACAAAATGCAGTATTTCACAATTTTTCAAGACAAATTGCACTCATTCAATCTTCAGAACCGTACGAAGCACGCGTGGGCTTTTAGCAAAACCGTTCCAAAAATTTCCAAAATCACCTATACGGCCAGCCGGTTCTCACTTTTGACAAGCGCCAAATTTTCAGTGAACATTAAAAGAGTTACGCGCTTCAACATAATAAAGAATTTATTGTGGTTATTTTTTTTATTAAATGGTTTTATAACGATGTGTAATCTTAAAAAGCGTTTGATACGAGCAGCATTTTGAGTACTCCTGCAAGCGTTGTTTATGAACGACTGAAAGCAAACGGCAAAGCGATTAAAATTGTACGAGACTACTAACAATCAATAAAAGAAATGTAATTCGGTGAAACATTTACAGAGTCAACAATTTTCATTCACGGAGACAAGTATTAAAGCGTCTCTAAAAATCCTTAAAGCTTTTAGCCGGCTTCCTGGTGTTTACTGTTTTCAAAGATGAACTCGAGGCAAGAAAATCGCTCAAAGCTTTCTTTCTACAGCCAAAATTATAACTAAATACTCTTCGGAACGTTTTTTCGTTCTATATGCGGAGAGAAAATATCGACTAAAGGCTTTTTAAAGTTCTGTAAGCTTATATATAGTAGATCAGATCATTTTCTCAGATCTTTATACAAAAGTGCATAAATTAGCCTCATTAGCTGCGCTCGACTTCATGAAATTAGATATAAAAAAAACAAACATACACTGTATACAATAATTACTTAGGCTTACCATTCGAGATGCAGCTCTTGAAAGCTATAAAGTAAGGCCAGAATCGATTGAGGGACTTTTCAACCCGCATCCAGCAAGGTAAAAACGAAAGCGATGCATCCGAAATCGGATTTCCAACTTTGGCAACCGGCGCATTTCCCGACCAAAAATTCAATAAACAAACCAGCCATGAATCAAAGAAGACTGTTGATACCAGCTGTATTTCATTTTAAGCATCCAGTGGAAAAAGACAGTAAAAAACATTACAAGTTGACAAAATACTCTGTCAGCTTCAGCTGTCAAACTGAAAGTAAACAAGGTTGAAGATGCTGTATAAATCAGTTTCTGCATGAACTCACCTGTCAAATTTTGACCAATCAGAGCATAAAAATTGGACGGTCGTAGAGCGTGATCAACGCCTGACTATGGTGAGAAAAGTGAAAAGCCTCTGTCTTCCCTGCTTGTATTTTTAAATGACTGGCTGAATTTTCGAGTCCGAGATCAGTTTGAAATCAAAATGTTAATAGCGCGGGGCCATAGTGACATTAACACAACACTTTCTGTCATCATGTCATTATTTTGCTGCCGTTCTCTTTGCCTTTGTATTTCTCTTTCGCGTTGCCTTTGTCTGTTCATTCTAGCTCTGTCTCGTTCTGCTTGCCGGCGTTTTTCACTATAATTTTCTCTCCTTCTTCTCGCTCTGACTCTTTCTACTTGCTTTCTTTTTTTCAAAACCAGTTGCGCGATATAATTGCGCGACGTTAACGCGTTGCGCCATGCGATTTCCCGCCAAAAAAATCTCTACTTTCCCCTACCCCAAGAGTCCATGCGGACTACTTTCCACTACCCGGAAAGTCCGTACGGACGGACGTACGCTACGTCATAACCAAATTTTCTGAGATGGATAGTTTACCAAATTTTCTTACCCATGGTGCTCCGCTACGCGCGCGCGAAGCGCGCGCGGGAGCTCCGCTATAATTAAAGCTTAGGATATATGATATAGTCGTAAAATGTAATTCTACTCAACTCCGTACGGAACTTTTCTTCACTCATTCGGAGACGATTCGATTTCGTGTGCGCCGCTTGTTTCGAGTGACTGCATTTTCTATATATAACCGAAAGCGTCGGAGTTGAACCTGGAATTCTCATACTTTCCCCAGTTGTGACTGCTAGAATGGGGTTGTAACGGCCTGAAAAATATCACAAAGGGATTGTGAGATGTTAAAGAAGGAGGAATTAGAGCTAGAAAAGCAGGCTTATTGTAAGGTCTGTAGGGACTGAGCATGAAGAAATCAACACTGCAGGTCAGACTAAATAGGAGAGTGACCTTTGACCGTCGCATTGGAGTCCCTTCCCCAAGAAAAAAAGTCGTTTGCAGATTGGCTAATTGAGCTAGCAAACCGCGGCTTCGGCATGTCCACGGATGTCTTCCTTAAGTCAGTGAAAAAGTTCCTAGAGGAGGAAGTAAGAATTATGCCATTTAACAACCGCTCGCGTTCCCCACCATACTCCAGTCATTTTAACTACGTTTTATTTCCCGATGCTAGGTTATATTTTTGGAATCGATCGATTGCCAGACTACTTGCAAGTGCAAGAGAAGCTTATAAGTTGCTTGCCTGTCGAAATTTATGTACAATTACGTTTTATTGTTGTGTCCGGATACTGGGCCAGCTGTCCGGATACTGGGCAACATAGGAGCTCTGCAAAAAAATTAATCTCGCCATGAAAACAAAGGCAAAAAAGTTAAACTGTCTTTCGTCATATTAAGGACTAAATAGATTTTCTCTGGGCCAAATTTCAGAGCTCATGCGACTAACAAAGGAAAGTTATTGCAATGTTCAAGAACTGAAGTGTCCGGATACTGGGTAACATACTGCACTCTTGTGGATATTTGTAGGATCGACTTTTGCCGACCGGCTTTGAAAAGTCATCAGAATGTTATTCATAGTCCTATGAAGATTTATACTGCTCCTTCAATCTCATCATTCCAACTGAGCTATCGGAGTTTGCCGCTCGCGAATTTTCAAAGTAAACACAATATTGACCCGTGTGTTGTAAACTTTGACCTCAAATCTTAAATAATTATAAAAACCATACTTTCAAATAAAATTCATTAGCTGCGTATCAAAAAGTGCCCAGAAACTGAATCTAAAAGTAAAAATCCTAGAAAATTCGCCGACATTCACAGAAGTGATGCGTGTATTACAAATGTAAGAAGCATTAAATTCAACTTGCATGCGTTGTCTCAGGTCGTGTTTTGACCGAATGTTAATCAATGAAAGAACGCACAACCATAGAGATTATTTCTCGAAAATTTTTATTCAAAGGCCAATAAATTAATCTTCAAAAGCAATTCGCGTGACACAAATTTGGCTCGTGGATCCGTTCACGCAAGTAAAATCGGCTGAGCACATGGCAAAAATTATTCAACACCAATGTCAAATCAGGGTGCTCAAGTTGTTCTCAAAATGTATAAAACGTTAAAGATAAAATATTCACAAATGCTTGACTATAGAGTACAAAATGTACCTGAAAATTCTTCAAAAACTTCGCTGCTTGGTGGCGTTTCAAAACAAGCAAAGCGCTCCGATCGGCCGTGATAAAAATTCCGTGTATTTTAAATTTCTGGAAGGACAATTTTATAAAGCCGGAAAAGCCTTCCTTTGTCAACTTGAAGAAAACTAAGGATTCTTTTCAAGATTCCTTTTCCATCTGTGTGTTTTAGCGATGCATTTTTAACTTTGAAATTCGAAACACTGGTTTTGTTTACCATCGCCATTGAGCTGTCTCACTTTTGTCTCACCACAGGCAGCCCAAGCGCACTATGTGTGGGTTCGGGCTTCAGAGGTCATTTGGTCGGAATATACTAGAATTATTAGTGTATTATCTGATGCTAAATAAACGCAAAAATCTTAAAGATATGAAGTCTTCTTGTTTGTCTATCTGTACTAGTAGCCTTTAAGATAACGAAGGTCGATATTTCTTGCATTATTACATGTGATTCGGGCCCTTATTGTTCGAATTTTATTACATGTATTCGAATCTACAACGCTAAGAAAAAAAAATCATGATCACGCGAAATAATGATTCAAAAAGCTCCCTTACCTTTAGTTCATAGCTACTCTGTGTCCTACGGCCGGTTTAAACGCCGTTTAGTCGACTTTCTCTCCATCGAGTACTGAGTGTTCAGTACTCGATGGAGAGAAAGTCGACTAAACGGCGTTTAAACCGGCCGTAGGACACAGAGTGGCTATGAACTAAAGGTAAGGGAGCTTTTTGAATCATTATTTCGCGTGATCATGATTTTTTTTCTTAGCGTTGTAGATTCGAATACATGTAATAAAATTCGAACAATAAGGGCCCGAATCACATGTAATAATGCAAGAAATATCGACCTTCGTTATCTTAAAGGCTACTAGTACAGATAGACAAACAAGAAGACTTCATATCTTTAAGATTTTTGCGTTTATTTAGCATCAGATAATACACTAATAATTCTAGTATATTCCGACCAAATGACCTCTGAAGCCCGAACCCACTCATAGTGCGCTTGGGCTGCCTGTGGTCTCACTTTTGAGGATTTTTGTCTAGGCCTCACATTTTCGCATGGCCCACGTGACCCGAAACGCTTTGGCCGCGAGGAAAAATGAGGCCTAGGGACTAGGCAAAAGCACTTCCTCGCCTGAAGGAGTGTTCAGAGAAACGCGAGCTATGGTAGCCGCAGAGATCCAGTGTTCCTTTCAGTTTAGTTGTGAATGTGGTATATGTCAGTGTTTTAAGGACACCGTCCTAGGTAGTAAAAGCAGGTTCTGAAGCTGATTTGTTCCTTTGATAAATACCGGCAAGCTTGAAAGCGCGAGTTGCCGCTGACCATGGACACAAGGAGGAGTGAGCAATCGTCGGAACTGGAACTAGGAGAGTGCGATCTCGGTATTGAATCGTTTTAGACCAACGAACAACAAGAATGATGCCCCACAGGAACCATCGAACATCGCATTTCCGCAGGTGGCGCTTGGTGTCAAATTCCGTGGTGGAAGGTGGCAGTAAGTTTGACTTACGAAAGAAGGAGAAAAATGTGACCAAACATGCCGCGCAAAAGGTGGAGGCAAACGAGTAGTCAAGATGTAAATAGCATTGCATTTTGTGAAGAACATTGGGTGTCATAGGTAGCTTTTGCGTCACACGTTCTCCATTAATTCGCTTTATGCCTCTCACGAGGAGAGTTTTCTGATGCTTGAATAAGGGGTCTTCAAGAGGGTTAGGGTAACCATACTACAGGTGCAAAAGACGGACAGCTTTGAGATGCTTGGGAATGCTGCGAGTAGAGAGTGTTCGTGCGAGGAAGACAATGTAACGGAGGTGGTGAATAGCGCGACGGGGAACTGGGGTATGGCCGAAGAAGAGACAGAAGCGAAGTTATGCTCGTAGCTGCGACTTATAACTTGGTGCTGTGGATTTTGCAAAGGCATGGTTGCAATACATTCTCAGTTCTTCCTGTAGTAGCTGCTCCTGAGTATGAACTGCACCTGCCAGGGGAGAGAAGAGAAGGCTGACTGTGAAACTTGAGCTCGTTGGCGGTCGAACGCTAGAAGGGGGGGATGGAAAAGTTCCTTTAGCGTTCTGCAGAATGCGGGGTCATGAAGGCGTGAGATGGCATCGGCAACGGTGTTAGCCTTTGAAGAGATGTAAAACGAGCGGTGATTCGAAAATTGCTAGTAGCAGAGAGCCAAAATATGGAGCGTAACCATTGCATAGCTTGGGGGTTGCGACTTGTGCCTTTATTTAGCGCGCTGATTGTCGTGTGGTTGTCAGTGTGGACAACAATCCATTTGTCACGCAAGTACCATTTCCAGCGGTGTAACGCTAGGAAAACTGTAAAGGTTTCTTTGAGGTTGATATGCGCGTCTGTTAGATCAGGATAATCAGTAGCCCAGTTGGTGTAAAACCAATCACCCTGAAAGAACCCTCCCCCTCCGACAGGACATGGTGTTGAAGCTACAAAGAACGCTCTACCATTTAGAGACGCTTAGAAAACTCGCCCATCATGATAAATCGGCTCTTAGGGAGGTGTTAATGCGCACGTGGTGATGTGGCGCGATAAAGTGTTCGTGACATCGATTATTCGCCGCAGGAATGTCCGGCCTCCGAAAACTACACGTGCCGCAAAGTTTAATTTTCCTACGAGGCTCTGCAATTCTCGCTTTGTGATTGATCGCTTGAGTAAGGTATCGCTTTATAATGACTGTCGAAGTTCGCATAGCTTGCTGTCAGGCAAACAAAGTTGCCTAAGCACTGTGTAGATCTCAGTTCCTGAAAAAGTTAATCGCTGCGTGGAAGCGACTGCTTTCTCCCAGTTTATGTTAAAACCAAGTTCGGTAAAGAGTTTATTAAGTTCGTAATAGGCCAATTCGCACTCGTGCTTGGTATCGCCAATTATAAGAAAATCATCAAGATACGTGAGGATTGTCCGAAAACCCCCGTGGGCCATCATGCGCGTAACAGCTTGTGTTAATCTGTGAAACACCTCCGGTGATTTTGAGGCTCCGAAGGGCAGTTTATTATCGTACAAATAGGTGACATGTTGATCTCCCTAAAATTGCCACGCTAGTCCAGTCGCGCGGTAGTTAGAAGGTTGGATTGGGACGTGGCGATAGGCACTCTTCAGGTCAATTTTTGTGAAGTACGAGTTAGGTTTTATTTGTGATACAGCTTTCTCTACTGTTACATAAGAAAAGTATTGCGTTGTGTCATAGGAGTTTACATTGGAAAACTGCGATCTGCTGCAACCGTGTATGAGCCGGATTTTATCAGTGTCTGGTTTTAGGATAGCCCAAAGGGCACTAACCATAGTCGGCTTCACGTGTGTTACTACGTAATTGCCTTTGCTAATTTCCTCGCTGATTTGGTTTTCTACTTTGTCTCGTACATCGCTTGCGATCGCCGATTTGTAGTTGTTAGTTTCCGCCGTTTTCAAAACGTTATCGCTGGGAATAATTTCAAAGCCGTTTATGATTCCCTTAATAATAAAGTACCTGTCACGGTCGGTTTCGAGGTTGTCTATCTAGGCCTGTCGGTTAAGTGCGGACGTTATCATGGCTTGTGGGTCTTTTAGAAGTCACGCCTGTGGGCGCTGTTGGATGTTCTGTTCTCTGTGCGTTGGGTGAGGTTGCAGCTGGGGTCTGCGAAGGACGGCGTATAATCAGAAATCTGGTATGAAGGTGCTGCGAGTCGCTCCCCCATCAAAAGCCATATTCGCACTGTAATTTACGATACTCGTTATCATACGCCAAAGCCGAGGCGAGTGTGTGGGACTCGATGAGTTCAGCAAGTTTTATTGTGTAAGCCGGGGGGGGGGGGGGTACTCCCATACATTACCTATACGGGTATGTGCCGCCCAATGGGGTCGTGATTTTGAAGCTCCTGGTTTAGAACGGGGTATCCATTTCAGAGGCGTTTTCTAGAACGGGGTATAATATTTCGAACGCATGAAAGCCCCAGTTTTGTAAGCAGCCATTTGAAATTATTCAAGGACAGAATGCTTTTAAAAATACGGTTCAATACGTTAACAAGCAAAATGTTATACTTTGGTTGCACCCTGTGTTTTAGCGTGCAGGGCGGGCATATTTTGGCGCGAGCCGCATGCGCTAACTCCGCCATCTTGGATAAATAGGCGCGCAGAAGTCTGGAATGAGTCTATAATGTACCCGAGGGAGATGGAGACGGGTTCAAAAGAAAGGGAGCGTGGTTCTGTGTGATTGTATCCACGTGCACAGAAAAAGTACTCCGGATGATTATGAAGAGGCATTTATATCATGTATAAGTCGAACAAATAAAGAAATATCCTCTTCAAAAAACAGGGCTATTTCAATTTACAAACTTTCTAGAACGTAGTATAAAAAATTGGCCCATTTATAGAACGGGGTATCAGTTTTAGGGCGAATTCTAGAACGGGGTATAAAAAATTGGTCCATTTCTCGAACGGGGCATGAATTTTGGGCGAAATTCTTTTTAGAACGGGGTGCCAATTTGGAGTCCCGGGCGGCACATACCCACCCAAAAAATACCCAAGTGACCAACCACACCCCCCACCCCCCCCCCCCCCCGGGTGTGTAAGCCAGGTAATCAGCGATGGCGGTAGTGGTCGCTGACAGTTTTCCTGTTCGAAGGAGCTCGTGCATAATTCGCGAATTTGCGGCGACCCTCATAGAAAGGGTGACATGTTCTAATTTTGGTTTTCCCCTCGCTAGGCGGATTACAAGTTTTGCCCCACTAGAATTATTTCCAGTTTCTTGCTCTTCTTCGCGATTGTCATAAGTTCCCAGGTTTACAAAGTCTGGTATTTACAGAGGCTTCTCACCTTGTTTAGCGCTTGTTCCCTTTTGCTGTAGGCCAAGAAACACATGCGGATCGTTATCTAGTCGGGGAAGAGTTGACGCGTTTAACGCTGATGGTTTTGCCTAGGAAAAGTCGGTCGATCCCAGGGCCAGAAGACATTCGTCCAGCGAGCCTGCACTTTCAATTTTCTTGAGAATTTCTTCCAAACCTCCATCGCTCGCTAGTGACTTTGTAGTGATTGGGTCGCTTGCGGCAGTAGCATCTCCTAGCGAGGGTTTTTCGTTAACATCCTTTCGCAACTTTTTTAGTGCCGCTTCGAGATCGCGTTTCTGCCCTATGCTCAGCCCCAATTTCTCTAAATCCGTCGAAGTGAGGAGCTGTAAGGCTTCCTCGGTATCGAGATCCTCTTTCTTGAGGATATCCACACTCGTTTCTGTAAGTTTAGTAGCCGTACACCACGTTTCAAAATTAAAGCTTGCCATAATTATTCGCACAGAGAAGAAAAGCTTACAATCGTGTTCAACGCATTAGCTGGCTAGAATTGCATAATGACTCACACGTGGCAGCAGCTTGCATATATACATGGGCTTGGCGCTGAACTTCCGTCACATGTATTTAATCCTGATAAACAGGTTTATCACTCACGATAAACTACAAAACGTTTAGTTTGAGTTTTTGACATTGCCTCTTGAAATAAAAAAAATAACATTTCTCTATTTCTAGCTCTGTTTTTGCCTCGTTTAAGTTGGAAACTAAGCAAAGACTGCCTCTATTTGCATGACTGTCTTAATGCGGGAAAAGGATCTTTTTTTAATAAAGGGAGTGGTCAGAAAAATACTGAAGGGAGGGGAGGCCCAGTAAAATATCGACTTAATTCTGTCGTACGAATCAATCTGGACACAGGGAGGGGGAGGGGGGGATAATGATCAACTATTTAGAAGAATTAAATAACGGCATATGTCCGTTTCCAGTTATTTTAAAGTGATCGAATGCAAATGTACACGGTTAAATTAGGAATCACTGGGCTTTCCAAAATGCTCCAAGGAGTATCCCGCGATACTTACTTATCAGAATTTGAAGGCAATGTACTCAAGAAATTGATCAACAATAGTACCATTTGATTCTTTATTAGATACAGTGGAACCTTTAGCCACTCCCTGGCCAGTTCTACGGAGTTCGGTGAAAGTGGCGTTTATGTTTCGCCACTCCCACCTCCCCTGGTGGCGGTTGGCACCGCTTTTGCACGATGTTCGGCACTCCTATTGCTTTAATTGTCGCGGCATCTTTCCATAACTTTGTTCCCCGTGACGGGGTAATAGGTGTGCAGTAAGGATATTTTACTATTACTGGGGCAAAGAAAATCGCTCGTTATACCGAGGACCTTGATATGTTCCACTGTACATGGACAATACCAGTTTGCCCATCAAGCGCAGCCCACTTTATCCAATCCACAAATTTGACAAGAACTTTCCGTTTCAGCAATGATTGCTTTGAAGGGGGGGGGGGGGGGGGGGGAGGGGGGCTTACGAAGCGGATTGCAAGAGAGATAGAAGAAAAATAAAGGAAAATTCCAAAGCCGGAAAATTGCGAAAGAAAAAATTTCAATGTATTGCTTGTATCTAAAGATCTAAATACACGTACAACTTCCATGACGAAAGACCAATAATAGAGATTGTAACTTGATTAAAGTAAAGTGCGAAATTGAGAGAGTTGTAGAGCTCTGCACAATTGCAAGCGTCCGCACACTCGATGACCATGCATGTACCGTTAACATTTTGGCTTTTCTACAGTTAACGTTTAATTTATCTCCGTTACGGTTACAGACATTTCACAAGGAAAAATCAATTGCTTTCAAAAGGTTCAAAGGTTTCCATCGGCTTAGGACCTTTCTGGGATGGAAAAGGCCTGAAATACGGTCCATTAGCCACGAGAGAAGACACGTAGAGTACTAACTAACAAAGAAGTTTATAAGCAGCGTCATGATCGATTCTGGCAACGCACGTCAACAGGAGGTGGACTTTTTTGCATTCTTGGTCAGTTGTTTACAAAACGTCTCGGGAGCTCGAAATAGCCATCTGACTTGCCTAATAAACCTGAGGCTCAAGGTGCGCTCGTTTTACGCCCCCTCTCTCCATCAGTGCTCTTTTTTTCGGGTAGTTGTGGTCATACCAGGGAATCGAACTCGGGACCTCCCGCACAGAGAGGCCCAGCACTAACCAACTGTGCTTGTCCTTCTTCATTATATTCTGAAAGGTTTGGCTGATTTACGGCTATAGGTTAACTCCATGGACACAGTCCTCAAATTTTGGGCCAATAATCAGGTTATTGGTTAGCACTTACTGTTGCACTCTAATCTTCCATGTGTTTTTTAACACCGCCCAAAACAACGTATCAACATAAACAAATTCTACCTTAAATGGAACTGAACTTGAAGATGTCTCTATTTAATGAGGCATACAAACTACATGAAAACAAGGCAGTCTGCATTTACCTCATGACTTAAAGCTAGTCGGCGTGAACTGTTGTTATTCAAATGACAAATCGAGTTCCTTTAAAGTGCTATTATGATCAAATCTTTGACTACAGTATGTTGCCCAGTATCCGGACGATACCAGTATCCGGACACTTGAAACAAGAACTCAATTTTTGAGGGGCCCTTTTCAGTTGTCGGTAAACAAAGTATTTCGAATGAAAGCTGAACATTTCAGCTTTAAGATGAAAGTTTTGGCGATTTGAAAGCTTGCGAAACAGTCGCAGAAGACGCCGTTCTGTTCAGGTGAGTAAACTTTTCATGGCTTATATTTACCCTGTTTACTGCGCAGTAAAGTTAGTGCTGCTCAGAAAAGGGAGGGTAATGTGTGATATTTTCAAAGAAACTGTTTTATTTTTAAAGTGAAGATACTTAAGGAAGTCAGGTTTTCAGAAAGTTTATTAATTCTTCTTGAAATTCGATTTGTTTGGAATAACGGAAGCCAGAAACATCCACTAAGTTTTGATGTCATGTGCCCAGTATCCGGACAGTTTTTTCTTTGCTTTACAGAATCGATGAATTAGTTGTGTACATTCTCCGGACAAGATTTATTTCATATCAGTAACTATAATTAAAGCTTAGGATATATGATATAGTCGTAAAATGTAACTCTACTCAACTCCGTACGGAAATTTTCTTCACTCATTCAGAGTCGACTTGATTTCGTGTGCACGGCTTGTTTCGCGTGACTGCATTTTCTATATATAACTGAAAGCGTCTGAGTTGAACCTGGAATTCTCATACTTTCCCCAGTTGGGACTGCTAGAATGGGGTTGCTATGGTCTAAAAAATGTCACAAAGGGACTGAGAGATGTGAAAGAAGGAGGAATTAGTGCTAGAAAAGCAGGCTCGTTGTGGGGACTGAGCATGAAGAAATCAACACTGCAGGTCAGACTAAATAGGAGAGTGACCTTTGACCGTCGGGTTGAGGTCCCTTCCCCAAGCTTTTCTTTAAATAAGAAATGAAGAAAGAAAGTCGTTTGCAGATTGGCTAATTGAGCTTGCAAACTGCGGCTTCGGCATGTCTACGGATGCCTTCCTTAAATCAGTGAAAAAGTTCTTAGACAAAGAAGTGAGAATTATACCATTTTTAAAACAGCCGCTCGCGTTCCCCACCATACCCCAGTCATTTGTTATGTTTTAATTCACGATGCCAGGTTATATTTTCGGAATCGATTGCCAGACTACTTTGCAAGTGCAAGAGAAGCTTATAAGTCGCTCGCCTGTCGAAATTTATGTACAATTCTGTTGTTATTGTTGTGTCCGGATACTGGGCCAGCTGTCCCGATACTGGGCAACATAGGAGCTCTGCAAAAATATTAATTTCGCGATAGAAGCAAAGGCAAAAAAGTTAAACTTTCTTTCGTCATATTAAGGACTAGATAGATTTTCCCTGGGCCAAATTTCAGAGCTCTTGCGATTAACAAAGGAAAGTTATTGCAATTTTAAACTGAAGTGTCCGGATACTGGGCAACATACTGTACCATTTTTTTTCGCTAGATTGGCCGTTTAGTACTTGAAGTACATGGTGTGCAAATTATAGCTTCGTACGATTAAGGAAAGTGGTATTTTTTGGCGCTCAAAAACCATTAATTTTCGTCCGCCATTACAACGCCATGTTCCTGTGGTCCGGTTACCAAGAACACAAGGCAATTGCTTTGTGACGTCATTTACTTAACGCAGTACACACAGCATGATAATTTTCTTCCAAGAACCCTGCTCAACAATGTTCCCTTTCCTCCCACTTCGATGCGTTCTTGTTTAGGCAAACTCTTTCGATCTTACTAAATTAGGCTCCGTATGTGTGCAGCAACCGCTTCAAGCGATAGAATTGTGCTGCACGCGAGTCTGACCAACTGAATGTGAGATTCGAGGAAGAGGTTTGTTTCCAGCTGACAGTTTCGCTGTTTTCTCGGTTTGATAACTTCGAAGAGTGCTGCAATAGCATTTACGGGGCTTTCAACGGAAACCAGTGGCGGAGAATTAAACTTAGATCGTTTGCTAGCGTATGGAAGAAAGATCAGTCGACAGATCTTGAATCCGGAAAGAAATCTTCGCATAAAGAGGGAGCGCATGGAGGTAAGCTTACAGTTCGCAAAACTTGCAGTGAATGTCCCCAACGCTAAGTTTATTTATATCGCCGGTGGTGATTTTTGCTTTTACTACTAGCGCAGTCATCGAAGATAAATTTTTTCTCAGACCTTTCTTCGACTGGAACGCGACGACTACGAAACTGTTAGGAAACTTTCAAATAGATTTGCCCTAAGGCAACAGATCACAGAGGGCCCTCTAGTTTTGTAAACACTATTATTGCTCACACTTTGCTCTTGTAGTGTACTTTTTTTCTGTGACCACTATTAACATTCCTTTGAGCTTTTATAAAAAGCTTTAAAGCTCTATTTGTAAATTTTTATTATATAATATTAAAATCTATCAGGATCATGGTGCAATCTGAATGGTATGATATTTTAATATACAGTAAATTCCTTAGTATTTCCAACATTCTTGTCGCCATAACCCTCACTAAACAAAAGGTATGCTTTTTTCAATTTTAGTCTTCCCAAAACTCAGAGCGGATGTTACTAAAACGGGGAACGGGGAGCGGGGAGCGGGGAACGAGGAACGGAAGTCTGGGTACGAGTTGTCAGCGGAAACCTCCATAAAAATCCAATATGGCCGATGATCGAAACAAACTTAACCGATAACGGCGTTATTTTACTTGAACTATTATGCTCATGAGGTGCTTGAAATAATACGCAGGTAATAACTTCATGACGTTTTTCACCTTTTTGCGTTTTACTAAACAATTATCCGTAGGAAACAAAATGTGCTCCAACAGCAGTTGAAAGAAGCCAGTCGGGACAAAAAGTCTCAAAGCACATGTACAGCCATATTTGGAACTCAAGCGAATCTATACTGAGTCTAACCCACAAAGCAATGAACTACTTTTCCATGATAGATAACATACATCGAAGTAGTCAAGTAGCTTGTGTGCAGACTTCTTCTATTTCCTCTGATAGAGATGACTGCTTTGAAAAATGTTATTAACCACGTCATCACATAATAGGCCATTTTACAGTTATGGATGGAAGCGAGGCTGGAGTTGAACTTGTTTTGATACAAACCTTCCTGCTTTATTATGTAAACCAAGCTATTCTTATGCTAACTAGTATTTTCAAGGACAATTTCCATAACAAAGCAAAGAAGGTTTGTATCAAAACAAGGTCAACCTCAGCCTCACATTCACTCAAAGGCCAGGGTACTAAGTCCACAACTGTAAAATGGTCTATTAGTAAGACTACTTTAACAATCTGGTTCTGCTTTTAATATTATTAGATCCACTACACTGCAAGCATTCACGATATTGAAGTGTTTCACTGATCCATGAAATTAAAATAATATCATTTTATTATTTTGTGAAACAATTTGTTTCAGGTCAGTTTGCCCAGTATAGACCAGTATAATGACCCTAATGGAACCTAATTCACTCATTTTCCTCACCCTAATCAGTAACTGCTTCAAAGCCGTACAGTGGCCATTTGTCTTTCTGCGAAATACCCCTGACGACCCTTTCCTGAATCAAAACCATTGGATTGCATTGAATGCAACATTCTCACTCACTGCAGATCCTCAGTTAACCCCCCGCCCCCCTAAGAATGAGATCCCAAACCCCTCCCTTTTGAAGGAAAATGTCGTAAAATAATCAAAGTACCTCTTCATGGGTACGAAACGTTTGGTGCAATTCACATCATACAATATCGCTGTATCAAATACTGTTCTCGGTGCAGGAGGAGGGGGTACTATAATGGCCTAAACAGAGCCTGAAGCCTTTTTCAGGCTTCAGGTACATGAAAGGGAAGGGGTTTTTATAGCTGAAGTATATGAAAGGGACCAAAATGAGATCAGTCACAGATGCATTTTATGGATGTGAGAGACAAGAAAACCTGTTTTAGCTATTTATTCATATTGTAAAGATGGTGTATTTACAGCAGTTAAAAAGGGATGCAGCGTTCAAAATTAGGTATGTGAAAGGGGTACCATTTGTCACTAGAGGGTATACAAAAGGGGTACCTTTTCTGTCTAAAATGGTACATACAAAGGGTAAAGGGTTGGTCCCTGGGGCAGAGCCTCTTTGTGAGTACCCCCCCCCCCCCTTCCCCTCTGGGTTACTGTTACTCTAGTCTGATTCTTCTCTTTAATTTCTTTGATACTGTGCTTCATTAAATGAATTAAAATTCATTTAAAAGCTTCTTGCCCCTTTTTTGTAAACCCCGGTATGTTAAAAGAAATTATGTCCCCTGGAGGGGAAATAAAATCAGGGAAAATGGGTAGCAAGATCTATTGTGTTATTTTACATGCACTGAGTAAGCGTAATGTGGCCACCATACACATACAGTTGCGCGTGTTTACTGAAAAACATATCGGCACTCCAATCTTTTGCCTCCCATCACTTGTGTGAGACCTTAGACTCTTTATTTCCAAAACTACAGACAGCTTGCTTGAAGGCTTATCAACCACCTTCTAATAAGCTGCCAACCTCTGCAACATTGATGTTGTGATGCTTGATGGTAGGTCCACTGCCATATTACTGAATCAAGCTAATAAAGCAGCTTGACAATATTAACTGGTTTAAGTCACTGATACATTCAGTTTTACACTGAGCTTGAAATATTTTTTTCCACAGTAAAAATAATGTTCATTAACGAGAAGCAGAGCTCCCCTCTGCAAAAACATTAAAGGAGTCCCCCTAGAAAAAAAAAAGCATCCAGAGGGCTAAACAGAGGAACTATACTTACCATGGATATTTTAACAGCTAGCCTTTAGAAAGTACCTTCCAAACAAAGACTTTAAAGTACTTCCCCCAGGTATACTTGCAACACTTAATATTGCAGCTCAGTTGTGGTTCACTTTTATCCTAAGTTTGAATGTTGTTCTCTTTGTTTTGAACTCATAATCATAAAATTCACATTACCGTACCCCCAAACAAAGGGAAGCAAAATTTAAACCTATTGTAGGTTATAATAAAATAAAACCACAGCCATTTGCTTTAAAACAACTGACATCTTTAAGACCAAGGTATGATTGATGTTCCTGGCACATTGCCCGTTAATATGTTTAAAGTTGCCTTTTATTGATGTATTAAATAACCTGATCCGTCTTATCTTTTCAAATAATACAATTGCACTTACTTCTCATCATAGCTTTGTAAATGTAATATTATTATCTCATCGCCAACATGTTTTAATTTGGGCTTGAAAAAACGCTACAGCTAGGAAGGAGCTCCACTGCTACACTATTACTGTCGAGGAAATACACCTGGCTGCTTCGATCTACGTTATCTTTCAGCATGTATTTAAGCCAAAACCCTACGAAAAGCGTCAAGCAAAAGTATTTCATTGCTTTGTGAGTTAGACCCAGTATAGATTCGCTTGAGTTCCAAATATGGCTGTGCTTTGAGAGTTTTTGTCCCGACTGTAGCTTCTTTCAACTGCTGTTGGAGCATATTTTGTTGTTTAGTAAAACGCAAAAAGGTGAAAAATGTCATGACATTATTACCTCCGTATTATTTCAAGCACCTCATGAGCATATAGTTCATTAGTAAAATAGCGACCTTAAGTGTTTTTTCGACGCTTCTCTATCATCGATCTTACCGGGTTCTTGATCCTTACCGGCCATTTTGGATTTTTATGGAGGTTTCCGCTGACAACTCGTTCCCAGACTTCCGTTCCCCGCTCCCCGCTCCCCGCTCCCCGCTCCCCGTTCCCCGTTTTAGTAACATCCAACTCAGAGCCTGATTTAAACGGATGTTACTAAAACGGGCAGCGGGGAGCGGGGAGCGGGGAGCGGGGAGCGGGGAGCGGGGAACGGAAGTCTGGGAACGAGTTGTCAGCGGAAACCTCCATAAAAATCCAAAATGGCCGGTAAGGATCAAGAACCCGGTAAGATCGATGATAGAGAAGCGTCGAAAAAACACTTAAGGTCGCTATTTTACTAATGAACTATATGCTCATGAGGTGCTTGAAATAATACGGAGGTAATAATGTCATGACATTTTTCACCTTTTTGCGTTTTACTAAACAACAAAATATGCTCCAACAGCAGTTGAAAGAAGCTACAGTCGGGACAAAAACTCTCAAAGCACAGCCATATTTGGAACTCAAGCGAATCTATACTGGGTCTAACTCACAAAGCAATGAAATACTTTTGCTTGACGCTTTTCGTAGGGTTTTGGCTTAAATACATGCTGAAAGATAACGTAGATCGAAGCAGCCAGGTGTATTTCCTCGACAGTAATAGTGTAGCAGTGGAGCTCCTTCCTAGCTGTAGCGTTTTTTCAAGCCCAAATTAAAACATGTTGGCGATGAGATAATAATATTACATTTACAAAGCTATGATGAGAAGTAAGTGCAATTGTATTATTTGAAAAGATAAGACGGATCAGGTTATTTAATACATCAATAAAAGGCAACTTTAAACATATTAACGGGCAATGTGCCAGGAACATCAATCATACCTTGGTCTTAAAGATGTCAGTTGTTTTAAAGCAAATGGCTGTGGTTTTATTTTATTATAACCTACAATAGGTTTAAATTTTGCTTCCCTTTGTTTGGGGGTACGGTAATGTGAATTTTATGATTATGAGTTCAAAACAAAGAGAACAACATTCAAACTTAGGATAAAAGTGAACCACAACTGAGCTGCAATATTAAGTGTTGCAAGTATACCTGGGGGAAGTACTTTAAAGTCTTTGTTTGGAAGGTACTTTCTAAAGGCTAGCTGTTAAAATATCCATGGTAAGTATAGTTCCTCTGTTTAGCCCTCTGGATGCTTTTTTTTTTCTAGGGGGACTCCTTTAATGTTTTTGCAGAGGGGAGCTCTGCTTCTCGTTAATGAACATTATTTTTACTGTGGAAAAAAATATTTCAAGCTCAGTGTAAAACTGAATGTATCAGTGACTTAAACCAGTTAATATTGTCAAGCTGCTTTATTAGCTTGATTCAGTAATATGGCAGTGGACCTACCATCAAGCATCACAACATCAATGTTGCAGAGGTTGGCAGCTTATTAGAAGGTGGTTGATAAGCCTTCAAGCAAGCTGTCTGTAGTTTTGGAAATAAAGAGTCTAAGGTCTCACACAAGTGATGGGAGGCAAAAGATTGGAGTGCCGATATGTTTTTCAGTAAACACGCGCAACTGTATGTGTATGGTGGCCACATTACGCTTACTCAGTGCATGTAAAATAACACAATAGATCTTGCTACCCATTTTCCCTGATTTTATTTCCCCTCCAGGGGACATAATTTCTTTTAACATACCGGGGTTTACAAAAAAGGGGCAAGAAGCTTTTAAATGAATTTTAATTCATTTAATGAAGCACAGTATCAAAGAAATTAAAGAGAAGAATCAGACTAGAGTAACAGTAACCCAGAGGGGAAGGGGTGGGGGGGGGGGGGGGGTACTCACAAAGAGGCTCTGCCCCAGGGACCAACCCTTTACCCTTTGTATGTACCATTTTAGACAGAAAAGGTACCCCTTTTGTATACCCTCTAGTGACAAATGGTACCCCTTTCACATACCTAATTTTGAACGCTGCATCCCTTTTTAACTGCTGTAAATACACCATCTTTACAATATGAATAAATAGCTAAAACAGGTTTTCTTGTCTCTCACATCCATAAAATGCATCTGTGACTGATCTCATTTTGGTCCCTTTCATATACTTCAGCTATAAAAACCCCTTCTCTTTCATGTACCTGAAGCCTGAAAAAGGCTTCAGGCTCTGTTTAGGCCATTATAGTACCCCCTCCTCCTGCACCGAGAACAGTATTTGATACAGCGATATTGTATGATATGAATTGCACCAAACGTTTCGTACCCATGAAGAGGTACTTTGATTATTTTACGACATTTTCCTTCAAAAGGGAGGGGTTTGGGATCTCATTCTTAGGGGGGCGGGGGGTTAACTGAGGATCTGCAGTGAGTGAGAATGTTGCATTCAATGCAATCCAATGGTTTTGATTCAGGAAAGGGTCGTCAGGGGTATTTCGCAGAAAGACAAATGGCCACTGTACGGCTTTGAAGCAGTTACTGATTAGGGTGAGGAAAATGAGTGAATTAGGTTCCATTAGGGTCATTATACTGGTCTATACTGGGCAAACTGACCTGAAACAAATTGTTTCACAAAATAATAAAATGATATTATTTTAATTTCATGGATCAGTGAAACACTTCAATATCGTGAATGCTTGCAGTGTAGTGGATCTAATAATATTAAAAGCAGAACCAGATTGTTAAAGTAGTCTTACTAATAGACCATTTTACAGTTGTGGACTTAGTACCCTGGCCTTTGAGTGAATGTGAGGCTGAGGTTGACCTTGTTTTGATACAAACCTTCTTTGCTTTGTTATGGAAATTGTCCTTGAAAAATACTAGTTAGCATAAGAATAGCTTGGTTTACATAATAAAGCAGGAAGGTTTGTATCAAAACAAGTTCAACTCCAGCCTCGCTTCCATCCATAACTGTAAAATGGCCTATTATGTGATGACGTGGTTAATAACATTTTTCAAAGCAGTCATCTCTATCAGAGGAAATAGAAGAAGTCTGCACACAAGCTACTTGACTACTTCGATGTATGTTATCTATCATGGAAAAGTAGTTCATTGCTTTGTGGGTTAGACTCAGTATAGATTCGCTTGAGTTCCAAATATGGCTGTACATGTGCTTTGAGACTTTTTGTCCCGACTGGCTTCTTTCAACTGCTGTTGGAGCACATTTTGTTTCCTACGGATAATTGTTTAGTAAAACGCAAAAAGGTGAAAAACGTCATGAAGTTATTACCTGCGTATTATTTCAAGCACCTCATGAGCATAATAGTTCAAGTAAAATAACGCCGTTATCGGTTAAGTTTGTTTCGATCATCGGCCATATTGGATTTTTATGGAGGTTTCCGCTGACAACTCGTACCCAGACTTCCGTTCCCCGTTCCCCGCTCCCCGCTCCCCGTTCCCCGTTTTAGTAACATCCGATTTAAACTGCACAGACACATTGTCAGTTCAAACCACAAGCTAAAGCAAGAGAGCCCAAACAAGTTTATTGCAAAAACTGTTTTTGCAATTTTCTAAAATACAGCAAGAATTATTACCATTTACTGATGTGGTCTTTAAAATAAAATCGTGATCCTATCTTGAATGTTGTGTATTGTTATTTTTTTGAGTGAATAATGAAAAGTTTTGCAATCTTGCATTGAATACTTATAATAATTATAATTATAGTATATCATAATTTGTGATGTAAACTCCAACACAGGGGCACTCATGCACTGAATCACTGAAGTGATGTGACTGACAGATTGCAAGTTAAAAACGAATAATCACCAAGGCTTGGTCACTGAAATGTTTACGGCAACTGAGGGTTATGTACTACATGTATGAGATGGCCCCGCTCATCACTGCTCCTTTATGTTTCACTACTCAAGGTTGTGCTCTACCAGCTCCCAGTTGGCCCCGTGGTGCTTAACTATTGTTCCGGGGGAACTAGGAAATTTTTTCATACAAATCATATGCTGGGCACCCAGGATTTCATGGGTCCAGAGCACTGGGATCCTTTCAATTTTTCTTAGAGCACAGCCTTGCTACTTCAAAAAACCTTGTTGTATCTTTTAATATGAGATAGACTAATGTTATTCCTATAAATGAGGAAGCTTCATAGCCCCTTACCACATACAAAGGCACTGTCCACCCTACTGTAACAATTGATCTGCACACTTGTTGATCACAAGATAAATGTGAGGCCCCAGCTAAGAACCTTGAGGACAAGTTTTGGTCTTACGTACCGTGTGCAATATACAAATCCATTATTTTTTAGTCATACCAGTGATTACAATAAACAAGCCAAGGGCTGTAATACTGTTTAAAGGCTGCAATTTTATTGCTCTTTGTTGCCTGATTAAGCATAGTCTATTTGGGGGGTATTATATAGCCTGAGCCAAGCTAGGGCAGGACCCACACAGGGCAAAGGGGCTTCCCCACTTTTTGAAAAACAAATAAATAAAATTAAGTACAGTGGAACCTCGATATAACGAAGGGCCAAGGGACTGGCAAAATATGAATTATATCAGCTGATGATGTGGTCTCTGGCAGATTTCAATGACATGCTAGACAAAATGTTACAGGAACCTGCAGTGTAATATCATGATCTGCAAACTTCTAATGGTGGATTCAGCATGTGCAATCACGCTCAGTAGGAGAAAGGTACTTTTCAGCGGCTTGAAATTTATGAACATGACTCTGCTCAACAATGACTCAAGAAAAGGTTCAGTAATCTGACAGTTCTAAACAGCCACAAAGACAGAACAGCCAAATTTGCTCTCCCCCCCCCCCCACCTCAATGTAGGTGGTCACCGGCCTGCGCATGTTAAAAACTGCTTCCCAGGCCCTCTTAGGGGTTTTCACTCTTAAAAGTGCTAGTTTCTAATAATGTTTTACAATGGAAAAAACTATCGAGAAAAACCCACAGAGCACAATCAAGGATGGGCCTCCATGATGAACATAATTTCCACCATTTAGTTTTTCAATACATAAAGTTAGTTGCAAATAATAATTTATTAATGCAGTGATAACCCACTCTATGATGAACAGACACCCACTTGATATAACAGGCAGTTTTGTTTGTCCTGAGGAAAAGCATACATTTTTTCTTTAAAATTAACCGTCTTAGTAGGCACAGTAGTTAATGTGGACAACAAACACTTTTCGTTTCAAGTCAGAAATGTCTATACATTCTTAATCCAGCTTTACAGACACTGGTTACCCAGGCACTTTCTCTTTTTCTGGTCACAGTGATGTGCCAATTGTAGACATTGTACCACGTTCACGGTTTAATAAGATTTTATTACCAAAACATCTGCAGCCAAATAGCATGACACATTTGATTTTGATACGTCTTTCTTTCTTCCCCTGTTTGTAGTCCTTTGATAAATTTTCTGCCTCCTACTCAACAAGTTTCATGTCCTTGGCTTTTTGCTACAGTCATTGTTCCTACCCTTCTTCCTCCTTGTTCCTTTATGCTATATATCAAATAAATCACGTGTCTGTGACTTTTTTCCAGAGAGCTAACTTAATGTGGACACCCAGATAATACGGACACCCAGATAATACAGACATCATAACATGTCTGTGTTAACCGTTCCACTGTATATATTTTCTTGTCTAGCCAAAGCTTCAAAGCTGGTCCCAGTAAAGAGAGCTTCCAAAAATATGCACACCTGGGTTTGAATAATAAATAAATTTTTAAAAAAACGTCACATACAACAATTTCATAAAGTAATCTATAAAAGTTATGGGAATACAAGGGGATATCATTGACAATAGTTGGATGAGGTGAAATCTCTGAATTTTTATCAGTGTTGCAATTTAAAAGTTGCATAATGATCTGCAGTCAATCGATAGGGAAGGCATAGGCAGACACAGCCTTTTCAAAAAAACATGAGCTACAAAGAATATGACAGTCTTTAATGTCAGCACTGAAAATTATTAAATTGATATACCAAATCAAGAGCGAGCGATCCCCTTATATATCTATTTATATTGAAAATGAGTAAATTAACTTTTCTGACAATGAGAACTTAACATTAGATCTAATTTTAAAATCCTCAGCTCAGATACGCAACACTAAAGTAACAATTAAATTTTCAATAACAAAGGACAGCAGTCCCGTTTAAGATGGTAAAAAAAAAAACACATGCATAATTATGACAACGAGCTGGCTGCCTTAGAACTGAAACTTAGCTGAACTGAAAACTGTACCACTCTGATTCGCTGTGCCTGAAGAGCTATAAAGCAAAACTTTATCTTCACTTGGATAAATGAGCACTCGAGAGTGGCTAGAAGGCAGGTGAAATTGGTGCTGACTCTCGATCGTCTTGCCTGTGTATTATTCCGTGGGATGCCTGTGGCACTCCCACGGCAAAAATCCGGTTCGGTTGTACCCAAAATTGGAAAGCCAGCCAATAGGATTGCGTAAAATCTTTATCGATTATCTCTTCTTCCAAGCCGACCAATCAGATTGTACAAAATCTGTATCGATTTTTAATCGATTTGCTTCCTCTGAAGAACGTTGAAATCAGAACGTTCCTTGCCAAATTTGTCGCGCTTGAGTTTTCCCACTCGTGGTTTAGGATGGCTTGTTAACCGGCGAAATCCTTCGGGATACTGGCAAGTCACGAAAGGCGACCTAAGCCAAATTATTTCTTTCCTTCATGATTCTTTTTTGTTTAGGTCTAGCTTTTTCATAAGGTTTTAGTAGCGTCAGGTTGCGGGCCGTGATTTCCGATAGATTTTTCTATTCGGAGTTCGCCAGTTGTTGCCGAGCACAGCTAGAGTTCAGTTTTTTTCTTTTCTTATCGAAAACACCTTGACGATGGGAGGTTAAATCGCGTAAATTTCAACTCGTACCCTTGACGATTGGCGTTGAAATCGCGAAAATATTGTCCTTGTCGATCGTTGACTCGCTTTCGGCATGGGTTGGACTTCTGGATGGGACACGGATCAGGACATGAGTAAACTTACTATACCTTGGAATCAGGGATAATCATTGGAACTATGTTAACTTTGAGTCCTTGCAAACACATTGCAATTAATTTTTAACCGTATCAAGAGCATCTTGGAATATTAAACTTTCTTCTTGGATTAAAACATTGGAACTTTATCGTACTTTGTAACCCTGGGTTCGACCCTGGATAAAGCAAGCGGATGTTTTGTTTTGTTTTGTTCCATTAATCTAGATAGAACGCCATTAAGCTTCCATAGACCAACGCATCCCACGGAAACGACTTTAGGCGTCTTGTTATTATTATAGCCAGTACGTATACAAATACACCTACCAGTAGTCCGACTCTCCTTCGATCGGCACAAACTGCATAAAATACGACTTGGTGAAGTGTGTTTTTTTCCTTCTCTGAGGCTAGCTGCCCTTAGAACCGACTTTCTCATATTCAGTCATATTCAGTCGGTGCTGGTTCTACAGAGTAATCGTAATCTATGATTTCCTCCTTCACAATTCCAGAATCGGGCGAAGAAGAGCGAAGCTTTGAGAATCGCTCGCTGTTTTCTCACGGTTCAGGTTTGTTTTCTTGGCGTGTTCAGAAAATGACGTCACAATCAGAGAACAATAGCTTTGTCACTGGAACATAAATTTGTAATGGCGGACGCGAAAAACCTACATTTTCAAGCTCAATATTTTCACTTAGAGGGCGCCAAAGTTCACTTCAATGACCGAAACAGGTACAGCCACTTCTGATAAGCTGAAAAGAAAGCGTTTTTGTAACAAACTTGACATTAAATTTTGATCGTAGTGGCAGTTTAAAAACCGCAGGCTCTTTCCATTTATATCAAGTGGCCTTATGTTTCTTTGAAATTAGACCGAAATAAAGCCATGCATCATCTGTGGGCCGATCCCATGGTGTATATGGCTTTGTCCTGTGTTACCTGAAACTGTGAGCAAGTGATAAATTTTTGTTTCGTAAATCTAATTTTCAATTCAGTAGTGATTGAACCAACATATATATTGGAGGTTGTATTTTTCAAAGTGAACTAAATAAACAACGTTATAGTGGAATTACACAAGAAAGGTTTTGTTGAAGAAGATATGTTTTGTCATTTTGGGCGCTGGAAAATGAATCGAACACAGAACAAAAATTTTCTCTCCACCCTGCCAGTAAGCTCAAACTGCTTGATGTGTAGTGATAACACGTTAAACAACTGCTACCCGACGCGGGCAGAGGCCTAGAGCCCACTACATAAACCAGAAAATACGAAGGTGTATAGTTTATAATTAAGTTTATAATTGTATTTGATACAATTCGGTTATCAATTTTTGCTTCGCATCTACACCACGGGACGAAAAATTGGATTTACTGCACTTTTGACACGAGTCAAAAGTTAAGTCAAATATGGTATTGGCTTTGACTTCACCTTTGACGCGCGTCAAAGATGTCGCCAAATATATAAGCTCTTTGCTTACTCCTTTGACCTCGGTAAAGGTGAAGTCAAATTGTTAACAACTTTAACTTCTCCTTTGACGCGCGTCAAAGATTAAGTCAAATGAATCAATGCTTTTGCTATTCCTTTAACCCTTATCAAAGTCGTTGTCAAATATGCTGGTAACTTTGACTTTACCTTTGACGCACGTCAAAGATGAAGTCAAAAGTGTAGTAGCTGTGACCATACCTTTGATACTAGTCAAAAATGAAGTCAAATACGACCGCTACACTTTTACAACACTCTTGAATGGTGCTGAAAAGTGAGAGCAAATATGCAATGAATTACGTCTACAAACACTTATGTCGAAACTGATATTGAGAAAGGAAATTAAAAAGCTGTATTTGAATACTGTTTTAAAGATATTTATACGACAATACCGAACACGGGCGGGTAATCATTGTAATTGCTGTTTTATATAATTATTTTTGAAAATGTTCCAGAATATGTACTTTTTCGAAGTGATTTTTTTTCTTGTCTTATCTTGAGTGGATCATTTTCTCCTTGATCGATCAATATACCATGTAATGACAGCGACGCAAAACAATGACTCAACAATTGGACGATGGAAGACTGAACCCAAGCAAGACACCCTGTTTTTGGCGCGAAATTGTCGCGGCTGCAAACTCTCTCCGCCCGCGCAAACAAACAAACTACGCAGATCTGAAGAAAACAAAAGCTGGTTTTTTGTGCGAAGAAGTCCAGCTTTTGTTAACAAATATTTTCACCCTTATCTTTGATAGAGTTTAGACCACAAACTTGTTCAAAGGGTACGTGTCATTCTTTTCTATGTGTTCATGCAATAGTTGTTCTTCAAACTTCAGAGTTGTTTTACTGTGTTAAGCTTACGGAAACCAACTCAGAACAGGCGTGTATGTCGTGCTTGGGAACTTTTCTGATTGTTAAATCTGGTTCAGTAAACTATAAAAATTTTTCTATATTACAGTAGAGTTTACATTAGATCAAGCCCTTTTTTCTTAATAGGGTTAGTGCATTTCTGCAAAAGTAATAGCTGGCTTATATTTCACAATGCAATTCAAGTCAAAACTCCATGCGAGAACCTACTAACATCAAGATTATAAACCAACTCTGGTTTTTCTAACAGTTATACTTAACTACGAAAACTACTTCAGGGTAATGAAATAATATAAGACTTACATATATTTTTTTTCATGGACAGTGTACTTCAATAAAAATATCTGTACCAGACTTTGATGGGCATATTACTGAAGAAAGTACATAAGCTTATTTGAACAGGATTCAGTGCAGTTTATCAAACAAAGAAGTGTGGTTATTTGAAGACTTCGGATGTTTTACAGACGTGAGTATCTCTTTCTATTGATTTTTCTGGGTTCTATACGTAATGGGGCTCAGGTTGCATAATATTTAAAATATTCCATTGATTTTTGTGCCACCACAGTGGCAGCTAGGTATGTTTCAACATTTAATAATAATCATTCAAACATACCGAGCTGTCCCTTCTTTATTGTGACTGGACAATAACTTTAAAAATAGCCTGCGTAGCAAGCTTTTCCGCGCGAGTTTTCTGCAAGAGACTAAGTTTGTAGAGGGCAAAAAAAGAGGAAGGAGGGGCCGGGAGGGGCTAACTCGCGCAATAACTCTATTGGAAACGCTGGTTATGCAGGCTAGGTATAATGTAAAGTGTTTCTTTAGTTTAATTTTAAGCTTTGGGCACGGAGGGAAATATTCATTGAATTTTCCTGGGCTTAATTAAGTGATAATAAGGCTCGATTCAAACGTCAAATTTCACAAATGACGAACTTAATGACAATGCATGTACACGAAATGTAATGTTCCCATTCAGAAGCATTAGGTTCGCTACACATTTTTAACCGGGTCTTTAAGTTTTGATAAAGGTAAAGAGAAAGGGGAATTTTCTGCAGGAAAGGAGCGATAGTAAAAAAGGAGTGGAGCCGAAAAATTTATTTGAAACACTACGACTGAATTTTTTATCTCAAATTGCTATATTCTTTTACAATTATTTCACAGATAAAAGAAACAAGGCAAAGTGATAAGTCTCCAGTGGAACGAAACACACAACAGAGGAAGATTGAAGTTAGATACATGGCGTTTGTCTTTCACTTACATCAAGAATCAAAAGCACTCTAGAATGAAAATCTTCGCAAAGATAACATCAAGACAGATGGGCTCCTGATCAAGAACATTTCTTACTTACCATGATTTTTGCACTGGCTTGCGTGAAAGAAGTGTTTTAAACTATTTTGCAGGTTGCCGTCCGTGACAACAGCGTGTATCTGGAACGTTTATAGTGCTTCAAAAATTTGCGGCAGTCATTATGATTGTCCATTGACAGACTGCAATGAGTACTTTAGACAATAAATCGTGAAAAGGTTTTAAAAAATCATTTTTTATGCGTTTAAGTTTTAATCGGAATTATTCAACTTTCTAATCATCTAATGAGGTTTTAGGACAATAAAGTACAAGATTAAGAACTCAGTCTCTTATCTATCCATCTTTTTAAACGGTATCCAGGTCGCAATTGAATTTGATTGAAATCTCAAGTTGGATTCTAGCCTGTATATCAAGCGACTAGCGCAGCAATAACGCGGCATTCGCGCGAAGCGCGAGGCGAACGCGGAATTCACGCGAAGCGCGAGACGAGTGAGAGGCGCGATGCGAGGGGAGGAAAAAAACCAAACATATTTGTTAACACCTTTATTAAACCTTTGACTTAAATCTCAGACGCATTTGACGACAACTTTGTCACACATTTGACCTGAGGCTCAGACACATTTGACGACACTTTTCACAAGCCTTTGACTTTAATCATAGACATAACTTTACCGCGCTTTTGTCACACCTTTGGCCTGAATCTCAGACATATTTGACGACGCCTTTGATAGGGATACAAATGCTAATGAAATATACCTTTGACGCGCGTCAAAGTAGGGGTTAAAGGCGTGACAAAAACGGCCTTTATCGCCTGAAGACTCGCCTTTGACCGCGAGCAAAGTTAAACATTTGTCGCGCGTCAAAGTTGTACAAAGGTGTGCAAAGGTGGCCTTTATCGCCCGTTTGACTTCACCTTTGACGTTCGGTAAATCCGTTTTTTCGTCCCGTGCACGGGTTCACCCTAGTGATCATTTGCACCTTTATAAAGAGAAATAAAAACTGTAAGTAAATAAATAAGTTTAGTTTTTACTCTCCCCTTTTTTCTATCTCAAGCGAAACAGCTTTCTGAAATTGGAGAATAAAATAAGGGCACTCTCGATACTATATGAATTCTCGGCGTAGTTATATGGGCGCTCTTTGAAACTTATATAGTCGTAATATTTCCTTCAGGATGTTTTTTTGAAAATAAGCACAAAAAACTAACCAAATGAAAGAAGAAGTAATAAGTTATGTGCATATCCTACGCGTCTCGATAAATGAATCGGATCCAAGAGGTATTACAAGTGCAAACTTGAAAATCAGAAATGGAGTGAAACAAGGATCGAAAGACCGTGAGAAGAAGATATCGTAAGCATTCTTCAGTAACACATCGCTTTGTGTTTGTTGTTTCATTTTGCTTTTATGGTTTGTGTTTATGGTCTTTCCGTTTTTCGAAAATTTCCCACGAGAACCCCATTATTTTTCAGGGCCCCCCTTCTAGAAATGAACTCCGATAGAACCTTCTTATCTCTAAGGCTTTTCCTTTTTCAGACACAAAATCTTTGGTGGTCCCAACGATATTAGTCTTTCTACGAAATGATTCGTACAAGTATCTTCTTCTTTTTGTTTGGTTTTCAGTGTCCTAAGGTAATGTGAACCTGCGTCAGTGGAAAATTCTCTGAAAAGCAAATCACACAGAAATAAAAAGTTACAACAACATTAAACAATCATTTCAGGCTGAAGAGGTTAGAAACTCTGGGATTTGCTCGAACGCTTTAATATTTGTGACCCTCCATATGAATTCAGGGACAAAGGTGATAAATGTTATTTTTTCCTCAATTCACTTACTATTAAAAAGCAAGAAAGAAAAAAAACTGGACTTGCTCTAAGGATGACTGATTTGACAAACAACATCTGGTTTGCAGTGTTTCTTCCGGAGTTTGAAATGCTGTTTATAATCAACGCCTTCGCTCTCGTCACATTTGCCACTATTTTATATATCACATTAAAATGAGATATATATTTGAATGGGTTGTTGTTTCACAGTGAAGTAGTTTTCACTTTGTTTTTTTGATATGAAGTTGAGTTTCTTCTTAGTTGTTGGCTAAGATAATGTTGAAGTATCTGACATGTTAACATACTTTATTGTTCATTTCTATTCAGAAAAGATTGATTGATCCTGAATCAAACAAAGTGCAGCCTACTCAAGCAAGGCATATGTCCCTAACAATGTCAATAAAATTCATTAATGGAAAGATCTGGGTTTTTACTCCTTTGTAGCACTTTTGACTACGTATCACTTTTCTAACCTATATACTAAAAAGATATAATCAGTACTTTTTCCAACTAACATATTTGCAATCAAAGTTCTCTTCTTTCATATATAGTATTCCCCTAATTTTAAAAATTTCATTATCTTATTCAGATCAAGCCCATAACCATTGAAAAGAAAAAAGAAAAAAAGAAACCTTCTCGGTCATAGACGGCTTTAAAGTTTTGATATTAAAATTGCGCCCGTTCACCTACAGTTCATTTAGCTCATGTTCAAGCTTTTTTTTTTATAAATTAGAAAGTCTTGTTGGAGAAAACATAATTTTGCTTTATGCCCAGCCAAAACGCGAGCATCGTTATAGGGAACGAATCCCATAGGAATAGGTGAAAAAGGATAAAGAAAAGTCTAGGCTATTCTAAAAATATCCGTATATGCGTTTGCAATCATATTAAGCCACAATTAACCTTCTTTCCACTGGAATAAACAAACGATGGAGGTATTGCCGTCATTTTGAATTTGGCAATGTCACTTGGTCACGCGTCGACCGATCAGACATTTTTT
Source organism: Porites cylindrica (assembly GCA_964035525.1). Classification (NCBI taxonomy): domain Eukaryota; kingdom Metazoa; phylum Cnidaria; class Anthozoa; order Scleractinia; family Poritidae; genus Porites; species Porites cylindrica. The sequence continues at coordinate 53,381,682 of OZ037776.1, forward strand.
GCCGCTGAAACATTTGCAAGAAGCCGCCGTCTACGCAAGCACCGTACTTACCTGATAATGAACCTGACTGTAGCTTATTTGGGGGAAAGAGCTGCTGCGGGGCCGGTGGATCTTTGGTTTTTCAGAACAGGAACAGGAAAAGAACATGGGCAAAGACATGGCTACAAAGTTTCAATGATCGCTGACATTTTTAATGTAGCTTCGCCAATTAATCTCGCTCTAATTTCCTTAGAGCGATTGCACGCAACACTATACCCAATTGAGCACATTTTAGTTGGGAAACGCATTTATTATAAGGTACTGTTCTTGAGTTGGTTCATGGATTTGATTCTGACCTCTATAATTAGCGTTATCCGCTTGAATGACGCAGTTGCAGGTCGGTGCACCTGGATAATTTACACTCTTCTTACCCTTGTAGTGCTCACAACATCTTATGTTACTATTATTTCAAAAGTAAAAAGAAAACCTTCTGTACATCAGTACGGGTCAGTTATTACAGCCGAAAGAAGACTTTCAGCAACTTCATTTATAGTTAGTGCTGCCTCTACACTTACCCTTCTTCCCTGGGTAATAACTACTTGTATTTCTATGAGTTTAGATCACTGATGGATTCAATACTCACCACACGCAGGAATATGGTTCTTGCATTTTATCACCTTAATTGGATATTGAATTCAGTGATTTATGCTATCATATTGCCAGAGTTTAGGAGAACTGTAAGGGACGGACCATTAGAAAACTTAGGCTGTTAGGCTGGGGGGGGGGGGGGGGGGGGGATGGGGAGCGAAGTACAAAAATATTCGCGCAAGGGAAAATTAAATGAAAAAAATTCGTGCACGCCAATTAACCCTAAAAAATATTCATGCCATGGCCTAAAAAAAATTCATACAAAGAATTGGATAAAGAAAAAAAATTCCTGCGGCTCGAAAATCCCGCCCCCCCCCCCCCCCCCCATAACTTTTCTAATGGTCCGTCCCTAAAGTGGCTTTTCTACAAAAAGACTTCGACAGCATGCGCCCCACCTATAGAACTTCGAGCAATATAGACATTGAGGGCTGTATACATGCAACCTAGTTGATAATGTGCTTTTATCATTAAACGTCACTCAGTAATTCTCAAACGGTATCTGTACTCCATGCGAGAACACAGTAAATACAAAACCCTGTGCATGTACACTGTTTTAGCGTTTTTTAACAAGTTTCAGATCCATGATTTAGGTAATCTGGTAATTTTGAAGTTTTTTTTTTTCCAAAGTGGAGAACCTTTACGATTTAGAAGTCAAGCAGCATCTCGCAGAGGAAATCAATTGTACTTAGTGTACTGGTGAAGGTAACGTGATCACTTATGAACTATCAAAGAAAGAACAATCATAACTTAGTTGATTCGTACCCAACTGCCTGTTTGATAATAAAACATTTTTAATGATATCTCTCTCAAAACATCTAAAATAAACTTTTTTATTATATAAACACCAATGAAATGCCTGGTGAGCTTTCGCGCGAAAGCTTGGTATCTTCACATGTGAAAATAAATGTATGTTATTCACTGGCTGGGAGGTCCGTATTGGGAGAAACTGTGCCCGAGGTCTTGAGTTTTTTCCTACTGAGATTTAGAAGTTTCAGGAAAATTTTACTTCCGCCTCTAACCTATGTGTTGAAGAAGGGCGCGTTCGTGTTGATGTTATTCAAAGCGCGCGATCGATTGTAAACCAAAACAAAATATTAAAACATGATTTTTAACTTGTCATTTATATTATCACAATTAAGCTCTCTTTAGAATAGATAAAGGTTTTGTGTCTTGGTAGACAATTCAAAATCTGAGTGTCAAACAAGGATAAAAGAATTGACGAACTTAAAAGCCACAGAAAAGAAAATACAGCAAAGATAATTCAATCGAGCCGGATAATTATAAAAACTCCACAAAGGCTTTATAAAAAGAGCAAATTACACATACCAATCTTAGGGTTTTGAAGTGAATTCGAATAAAAGAATATAAACAAAGAAATAAAAACGGCGATAACTTACTGCTGGAAAAGTTGTTTGTGTTGTTTATTTAAGATTGAAAACTAAATGCAATCGTTGACAACAACCTTTTCTGAAAAGTAGAAAACTAGCGAGGCAAAATTCAATGAAACACGGCAGAATCTAGATTCAAACAGCAAAAATGGAAAACAAACCTACAAACAGAGGGAAAATGTCGAATAAACGATGCACAAGAGCAAGATTGCAGTACTTACAGCGTAGGTTAAACAACTAGTGAAGCGACATCACGAGCCCCCTGTTTTCCTTTAAGTTAGCGGTTTTCCTGGCTGACTTGCTTGATTCTCTCTTCAGATGTTTTGTCTGAATAACAAAATTCACTTTTCCCTAGCTAACGCTAATAATAGCGCAAGTTTTAAAAGAAGGATGGTTAAAAATCACCGGTTTTGCTCATTCGCAAACGACAAACAAACTTGTGAATGAAGCTGCAAACGATTCCGCCCGGGTTAGCAGGCAAGATCGTAAAAAACCGCCCGCTCTCGGAACCAATCAGATTGCAGGATTTGGAGGATTCCGCCCGCTCGCAAGCTTAGAAAAAAATAACAAGTTATCTTCACATGTGAAAATATCACCGTTGCTATGGCTACGTAATAAATCGCGCCTTTCACACCAAAAAACTATTAAAGTGAAATGGTTTGGTAGTTCATTGGTGTTTATGTAATAAATAGAATATTACATGGCCGCCTGGAGATACGAAATTTCTCTTCTCGTGTTGAAAAAATATTTCACTCATTCGCTGCGCTCACCGGTGAAATATTTTTCAACTCGAAGTGAAATTTCGTATCTCCGCGCGCCCATGTAATATCCTCTATATATAAATCAGAAGGACTCGTTACCTACGAAATTTTGACATGGAACTTACCTTTCACATCGTGGTCTGATATTGCTATTATAAAACAATTTGCATGTCGATGTTGGGACTTGTCGAATCATAAACTTCACAAAGTGGTATATTGTTAGTTGTATATTCTTAAGTCGTGCGCTTTGGCGAGAGTTAGATCAAACTAAGCACCGCTCACGTTCTTTGTGTAAACTTTGACGCGTAAGCGGCGCCGATACTAAAGGAAGTGAGACTTTTCATGAACATACAACTCAAACGGACATGGTACCTTCGAAATTAGCTTGTTCCCACTTCACGGCTGGGTCCAATTTATATTTCGATGTTGGAACTTGTCGAATCATAAACTTTACGACTTTTTAAAGTTGTATTTTGTTAGTTCATGCGCTTTCACGCGATCCATTTTGTTAACGACCTTTAGAACCACGATTTGGGTAAGGTGACATGTACTTGTAATTTTTCATCCCAAGTGGAGTGTTTTTGAAATTCTTTGGAAGTCAAGCGAAGCACTGTGACTTGTTTATTTTTTTCCTGCGCGGGAGTACTGAGAAATTGTATACAGAAATAAGCCAACTTGTGTTTCTGCCTCGCTGTGTGATCCACACACGATGCGAAATTCGACAAGATTATAAACCTTCGCTACGAGAGGGATTTAAGGCCCTTGCTTCGGTAGGAAATATTTGACTTGGTAGGAGAACGACCCGGTCCAAATTTTATCCAAATCTACTGAACAGACTAAAAAGAGGGGAAAAAAATGCCTGGTCGTAAATCACAGTCCCTGTTTTCTAAAGTTTCCAAAACGAAATGGTGCGCGAACCATTTGACTTTCCAACTAGAACCTCGAGTTTTTCCCATTTAATTGGTAAGTACCGGTGCTCTTTCTTGCACGAAAAACAATTTTTGACATTCCCTCTTTCCCACCACCATTACCACATTTCTATTGTTTTCCCTCCAGTACGACCACTTGTGTTTAAAGGGGCTATGTCAACTGGAGAGCATGCGCTCTGAGGTTATGCAAATTACTTCCAACTGTCAAAATTCTATTGTTTTTAACGCGTGACTTTCTCCATGTGCGCTCAAAGGTTATGCAAATTACTTTCAACTGTCAAAATTCTATTGTTTTTAACGCGTGACTTTCTCCATGTTCTCTGTCACGTCCAAGGCTCCGAATTTAGAGAGGTTAACAAGCGAAATGAGTTTAGATAAGGGATATTTCGATAGAATTTACGGAACGTTTCTTCTCTGGTTATGTTAGATCAACGGTAGACATAGGCATATTTTTATCCCCTAAAAACTTTTCATCTGTTCGGATTTCCTAGCTGAAAGTCTAGTGATCCGAAAATTATAGGGATCAAAACTTACCTTTTCGAAAATTTCAGCCCGGAAAAGGCTCCCGAAAATTCTAGGTGGCCTTTTTTAGGGTAAATATCCGTTTAAAATGGGTAATTATACCATTTTGTAGATGTTGGAAAATCCTAGGAGAGGCAGGCAAGCAAGAAATTTTACAACAAATGTTCCGAAAATTCTAGTTCTCAATTCGTCTTCCGAACAGATATTTTCCCGAAAATTGCTGTTGGGTGCCTCTGATTTTTATCTTCCCTTCACAATATCTTCCCGCCATATGCAAACTTGTAGAACTTGTCCGCTGACCAGGAAAACTGACAGAACGTAACTATGCAACCGTGTAAGCCTGGTAGCTAGACCGCCGGAGCGAAGGCGAAAAATACTGATTTCACGGTCTCTACTGAGGAGTGTAAGGCCTATTGCTACGAAATTTTATTTTTCTATTTCAAAATATTGGAGCAAAGACCGCTGAAGAAAAGAAATCCCATTCCCAGTGGCAAAATCCCAGTCCCATTGAGTAAATCCCATTTTCCCAGTCCACAAAAAGGCTAATCCCAGTTCCCATTTTACCCGTTCACGACCCTCTTGTTTTGACCTTAGGGAAACATACATTATCGCGCAAAATTGTTCGATCACGCCGAATCACTGCGACGTCGAGAAAACCAGAACCAGGCATCATTGGTATACTACTCCACTATAAGCAGTCTGTTGATAAAAAGGGAAAGCAAACTCTGCTGTTTTCCAAAAATATGCTCGAACACAAACAGTTCAAAAACATGGCATTTACAGGATCAAACTCGTACTAAGGTGCCTCTCTAAGTCCGTTGAGAACAATCTGGACGAGCAAACGGTCGTGTTTATCTTTGCCGTGAATCCAGATAAATACAAGAAGGAATCTAGCCGAATTTTATAATGTTTCCTTCGCCAGGAATTTAGTTTGGTCACGAAACTCATGGCCTTATGCTCTTGTAATCGTTTACCAAAAACGGCCGCCGCCAACTCGATAGCCGCTTCATTATATGTCCACATACTTTGAGCACAAGAAAAATCCAGGAGCCAGCAACCTCTAAAATAACTCAATAGAAAGGTTCTGTGAACAATAGGGAAGATTCCATCAAAGATTCCATCACTCATTGTGGAGTAGCCGTCATTAACTCTGCCATTACAACGGCCGCTGATAAGAGGACACAGTAAATCCACGTTAAAACATTCCACAGGCAAACAATTTCAAAATAACGCCAAAAAATTATTCCGTAATCACCATAGAACGATTCTTAATACAAAACTTCGCTAACTATCGAACGGTGGCTGAGATTTAGACAGATAAAAACAGCCTTCCAAAATCTCCGACAGAACTTGAAAAAGACAGGCCAACTTTTTCAAGTTTGTTTTGATTGGCCTGCGCATGCGTGTGGGGTGACATAGCCCCTTTAAACTTGAGTTATCATTTGTTATGCAAATGATATCAAAAAGTCAAACAACTGCCATCCTATATTATTTAATACAACTATAACGGTGCTCTCTCTTGCACGAAAAACAATTTTTGACATTCCCTCTTTCCCACCACCATTACCACATTTCTATTGTTTTCCCTCCAGTACGACCACTTGTGTTTAAACTTGAGTTATCATTTGTTATGCAAATGATATCAAAAAGTCAAACAACTACCATCCTATATTATTTAAGAGAGAGTCCATCTGAAAACCATGCATTATAAAAAAATCCGTCTACAGTGAACATAACGGATTTTGTTTATATTCTTGGTAGGTTTACATATTGAAGTGATAAAACCATGTGTGCAATATTGTTGCAAAATTCCTTAACTTGTAGAAGATATTGCGATCGAAAAGATCCACGACAGGTATTATTCAAAAAGGGTTAAATTTTTTACCCAATTTCACACCAAAGTTTCTACTAATGTATTGACCATTTCCCGATCAAATCATCATGTTAGATATAGTAATGACTTGTTATTCCCGTAATTGTATAATTAAGTCCAGGCGTTTTGTATTTTAGTAGTAGACATAATTTAAAAATTAGCCTTTTTGGACTACGTGTGACAGTAAGGATTTTGTGGTAAAATTATCGTTGAATATTGAAATTGCGGCGTTGTTTATAAAGTTGAAATAACACTTATCTTTTTTTATTGCCATTATACAAAGCGAATATGCGAAGAAAACTGTGTAAAGTTAAATGCCACATACAATTTTTACGGTCAAAAGTTCGCTATGTGTGCGTTGGGAATAACACCAGAAGACAACAGGTTTCATTTCAAGTATAGAAAAAAAATAAAGGTGAGTAAAGGACAAAGACAGATCTAGGGACTTCATACAAAATCACTGACTACTAAATTAACTTCATATATAAATTACACCCACATACTGCCTCTGTTCGAAGTCCTGCAGTTTGGAAACTGAAGTGCAAGATACCTGCCGACGTTGATCGACGGAGGAGTCAAGCCAGACTCGAAAGTCTGATTACCTAAAATCGTAAAGTTTGAAATTTTCTCCAATAGTTCGGTCTTCCTTTTCAATTGTATGTCCACGCACAGTTCTTTAAGGCTTGCATTCATGTCCAGTTTGGCTAAAGATTAAAATTATGGAGGTCAAGGAACCAGGTATTACACTTGCCGCCATTTTGTTCTACTTGTGCCCAGTCGCTCCTCGGCCAGAACCCGCCTGCATGGTAGAATGGGTTCCCAGACAGTGATGACAGCCTAATCTGCGATCAGCAATCACGATCGCAGGCTAATGATAGCTTGGCATTCTGACACACCGCCACCCAATAAAAATTCCTGCTTGATTAAAACTGTAATTTTTATTGTAGTCCATATGAACGTATTATTCCGCTTACGTAAATCTCACAACACCATCTTTTATGCAACATTTTTCGTGTTTGTCAAACATTTACCCGTCTATTGTTCATCTCAATAATGTCCCTGATTCTGTTATGAATAACAGAATCAGAATCAGCCCCATGAGCTCAGGATATGAGCGCTATATGAGCGCTGTATAAAAAAAGTTATTATTATTATTATATCGCAACTCTATGTATTGTGCTAATCTAGGGTTGGGAGAGTAGATCGTTGACTATTCTAAAGCGATAATGTTAGAAAAGTGGCAATATATCTAAGATATATTGCGATTCATTGCTATCGATGTACATGAATACCACTCTCAACACCTGTGGAGAGCAACTATTAGTCAGTCCTTTCATATCTGATGACGGGAGCTGTCAAGGTCAAGCTATCACAAGTTCTGTGAAAGTTTTTAAGCCTTAGCCCAATTAACAATTAACCTGCGGTGAAAATGGTTCAAGGGTTGCGCACTCTCCACTTCTCTCATCTCTCTCTCTTTTTTTGCGGGCAATTTCTACGTGAACCTACGCTCTTTCAAAAGCGAACATTCGCCTATTTACAAGCTTAAGTCTGATTTAATTTTTCTAACAATACAGAAATAATCAGTTTCACATAAGTTGGACAGTGTAGTAAGATACAAACAGTGACTGGTAGACTGAATTTAGAGCGTTAGCTGGTTGAGAACCCTTCTGCGCAGGTGGTATCTTTCTGAACGCTCGACTATTGCCTCAGCATCTTCTTCTTCGAGACTAACCAATGCTGCTGGTTGCTGATCGATTTTTTTCATTGCAGCCAACCTCGAAAAATAGCTATTAACTTGCTGGGGAGTGAGCCACTCGTCTTTGCCAAATATCCGAGCTCCCTCCTCGGTACGTACTGTGCGCATTCGTGCTGAAGCTTCGGCAGGGGTGACTTTCCGACCAGTTTCTTCACCAATCATGAACTGCTCGAGCAGATAGTTCTTAACTTTAACAGAAAACCTGCTTCTTCGCTTTGATTTAGTCTGCGCCCACCCCATAGACAAAACATTTTCTTCCGTTACTCCAAAGGACGAACTGGCTTTTAAGGCACAGGAGGGATTTTGTGGTTTCAAACTTGAGCAATGCTCAGCCCATTTGTGTCTGATCTGGTCATATTGTGACTCTTCGTGGAGTTTAATCTCATGGCGGCCAAAGTCCAAGTGTCTCTGAAGGGTTTGATTTGTTCTGAACGTCTTGATACAGCCCTGTTCGGGGCAAGTGAACCAAGGAATGCCCTTGTCATTTGTAGGAGAAACGACGGTCTGTTGGGCTTGGTCACCAGGCGGCCGCGTCGAAGCTTTCTTTAACAACCCGGTAGCGTTAACTGGATCACAAAAAGGCAATATTACTTTCACCCCTGTCTCACTCTGTGGCTGGCCCACCTTAGCAAGCTCTTGTTTGGAAATTTTCCTACCTTCTCCAACTTTAAACGCCTTCGAGACAGTCATTCCACCATCTTCAGTATATTCGAAGTTGTTTAACTGGCTAATACCACTTAACTTGGGCGCGTTAGTTGTTTGCTTTCTTGTGTCTAATTCAATCACTGATGCTCGACAGCCCTTTATTCCCCCATAGGAGTCAATAGCTTCCTTTAATTGACGCGCTGTTATAACATCGTGACCTAAAACAAGACAGAATTATCCGTAAAAACTGTGAAAAGAAGGGTGCTGTGAACCGTTGGCGGGCCAATTAAAACGCAAAACGTTTTTTGTTGCTCGTCGGACTTTTTGTGGTCTTCGGAAATGCAAATAACTTTACTATTTTTACAGCCTCTTATTAATTTTTAATAGCCCTGAAACTATTTGTCACCTTCATTAAGATATCTTCCGATGTGTGCTTTGAGGGGTGCGATCTTTCTGTCGCAGACATCTTTCCCGCTGTTCGCCTCACTGAAGCTGTAATTCTTAAGCGCCAACCCCCCTGTTCTTGTAATGGTTGGCGCACTGATAAGTAACGCAGCGTTGTGGTAGCAGCCAGCGTTGTCACTTCGTAAAAATAGTTCTTTCAGAAGTGGGGACAACCGCTTAAGCTGCTGAACAAGGTCTTCCAGAATTGATAAGACTGCAAACCAATCTTGGTTGCCTTTATCAAGAATGTGAACGAAAGTCCGAACCTTTGGAAAGAAAAAAATACAAAAAGATTGTAACAAAATGACCATTAAAAATTTTTAATGTAACGCCAACTGTAGCCTATCGATTACAAACGCCTTCATTGTCTCCCGGCTCACCTCGAGTAACGACAACTCAGAAAAAAAAAACAAGAAGACCCAGGAACCCCGATCTTGTCATATTTCCGAGTGAAATGACGTAAATTCTCTCTCGCTCTCCTCTAAACGGGGTGCTAATTCATGAAAAGTTACATGTAACCAGCGGTATATTTATAAGCCTGGGTGGGGGAAACATGCGCCCACGGTTCAAACTTAAACCTGAGTGGACCTGTATTTTCACTAGCGGATTCACACCTTCAACTTAGCAGAGAGTCTCTGCTTATCCAGAACTTATATATCATGTCGGCCTTGCGGCCTCAGTTTGACCTAAGAAGAAGGTGGTTGCCCGAGTCCCCCAGGGACCCAGCCTCCCCCTAGATCTGCCATTGATTCCCGTTGTCTCACGTACAACACTTCACTAGATCTGCGTTTCCGTCCACATACGGAGCACATGTCTGTTTGTTTTACATGCACTCCAACGAACTGAGGCAAAAAATATGTATCTTTCACTTCATCTTCCGCAAAAACTATGCCTCTATAGAGCAGCTAGCACGAAAAAAAAAAGCATTACACGTGCGTTTATGGCTTGTTCGTAAGGAATGAAACTGATTTTTTTCTGACAAATCAATTCAAGTGACGTGCTTTGAAGTTTAAAGATAATTAGAATCAGAAAGCAAATTTGTTTACGTCAAACTCCGCTTCCTCGTTATCAGGTCTTGTTATGCAGGCCGACACATGCCAACTGACTCCTTTTTTCCCAAACCATTCTGCCTGGGTTTCTCTGTAGCTTCTTGGGAGCCATTTCATGGCCCAATCCATCACCACTAGCACCTGCCGCTCAGTAAGATTATCAAGAATGTTTATTTTGGCTTTTTCTTGATTGGTAGCTCTCACTATGTGCGATTTCCAGTCCATAATTCTTTCAGTGGCTTTCTCGATGTCATATTTGAGCTCTTCTTTCTGTTCCTGGTAACTGAAAAAAAAATTGATTTTGAAATAATGACAACGTTACAGAAAATGCTCTTTTGGAGATTTCACCAAGAGAGATGAGTACAGGGAAGAATGGAAAGGGAATGAATACTAATTGTTCGCGCTTTTTCACTTGTCTTGTGCATTGGCTGTTAACAATATATCGTACAATGAAGAAAGCCTTAGACAAAGGTTAAGGCACTTGTCGTAAGCGACAAACTTCTACTTTTTTGTTTGTTTGTTCTTGATGTCGTTGTTTCTTTTTTCCCGTGTAACAGACGCTAGGGACAAAGGTACCAACCTTAATGTTTGCAACAAAAAGCGCGGGTCGCGTTTTCCTTAAAGTCATAAATATTTGGCATATGTCTAATAGTATGCAACTGTATTTTTTACCTAAACGAAATATCACCACTGTCTAGTCCAGCAATGATGTCGTGAGCTACGTTAGCACAGTCTAAACATCGATCACACTGCATAGTGTGTTCATGGTCACAGGCCGTTTTGTACTGGACATCATCGGATGATAGGGCGAATCGTATACAGTGATCAGCACAGGGACTTTCCTCCAACACATGAAGTTTGTAATCAGCTTTTAAGTATCGTTTAGCTGCTCGTACCCTTTGTCTAACGTTATCAGCCCACTGGAGAGATGAACCTACAGCAAGTACAAATAAATCGGCTTATACTCTAAATCTCACCTAGCAAAGTCATCTACAAGCGATCAAAAATTAAATAGGGCATAAAAGCAGAATAGACGGTGGGGTTGGTTACTAACTTACAGGTTGTAGGTTAAGGTGATTCCCTAGTTTTGCATTGCGCATCTCTTACTGCGCATAACAAGATGGCCTCCGTAAAAAAGAGCATGTGAAGTAACATTATTAAAATGAAGTCGACTGAAGAGAAACGCTATTGGAATTTTTACTTGCTGTTGTTTCTTGTCCAGGAAAGACTCAATGTGTTGGGAATGTGCATAACGTAAGCAGTACGCGTGTTAATGAGTTCGACTTCCTCACGGAGAACCTCGATAGTGGATGTTTAACTTGTGCTTACTCACTTTGATTTTCATTTAAACGCTTTCTTTATCACATTGTGTCCTAAATGTAATATCTCGATGTAAATTCTGTAAAAACGGGTTTTTTAATACTTTCTTCTCCCTTTACCATGCATTCTATTTGAAACTCGCCCCAGTCCTCTCTCAAAAATCGGAGAAAATGCATTTGGTACGCACTTTCTGCAACTCTACCGCAAAAACGAGTACGGTGACCCCCATTTTTTATTTCATGATTTTAATAAGGACAGTGCTTCCTTTCGATGAGAAAAAAATTGGCACAAATCTATGTTCAGTTTTTTGGCAATTTTACTAAATTGTACCGATTGAGCTATCAAGGGTCGAATAGCGCGTGTCTAATTTAATTCCACTTTAGAGCGTAAAGTAAAAACAAAGGCATTTTTCTGGTACGTAAGTGGATAAACCGTACATTAAAGTCAAATTCTGTGGGATACCACAAGCATCATCTAAAAAATATCTCCTTTTTGTCTAGTTTTGGCTGCCCGCGGTTTTTGTAAATGCTCCCAAATAGCCCTATTTGTCATCATTTTCACGTCAAAACGAGCACGGTGACACCCACTTTTTATTACTTTTTTACCATCTTCTTGACTTGTTCAATCAGTGTACCAAGTTTCATCTACAATCTATGTTAGGTTCTATTACTAATGAATCACCTTAAGCGTACCTAGAGATGTCATAGTTTCTACAACCTTTTCCAATGTATCAAATGCTGATGCACCTTCGCTTGTGACGTTATCAAGGCCGGCAAGGGACTTTTTCTGGGAAGCTGCACATATCTGTGAAAGAAAATATTTGGTAACACATCACTACATAACGTGGCTTTTTATCCTGCTTCCCACAACCAAAGAGTCTAGAGTACTTGCAGCCGCTATTTTACACTCTTGTTAATTCTGACCAAAATAACAGTTAACAGTTTAGACTACTCTAGTTATTTTTTTCTTTACCTTAAGGATAGAAAATAGGGTCGATCTACCAAGAGGTTGAAAGCCAACTTCACTGCAATACAACTGATATAGTTTGACCATTCTGGAACTAATGACAGTGCGCACTAAGTCAGGTATCTCCAAACATTCTCCAGATGACATTTTTATCTTCCTTGTACCATAGGCTACATCCTGAAGGTAGTGAGGGCTACTTATAAAATCTAGGAAGTGGTCGACTTTCTCTCCTTCAAGACGATAACGCATCACGGGTTCTCTAACTTCAGAATGGCCTGCACCAACAACCACAGCATGCTTTCTTGCTTGATCAATTCGCCAAGTTGTGAGGCCTGGAACCAGGTCTTTCAGTTGCGTTTTAGTGTAGTGCTGCGCAAAAATAGACAAGATTGTCATTTTTGTATACCAAGATGTCGCGCCTTCGTAAAGTGAAAGCAGGGTCGCCATAATGTTGTTTACTGGTTCAGGTTCTATTGGCGTTGGATTTGCGACCAATGCAAGAAGTTCATTAGACTGCCCTGGTGCAATACATTCTAGTGTTGTTCCTACTAGTTCTTTTGACTTGCGTCTTATGTAGGAGCGCGTGCTTCTGGCGACATCTTGAATTGGCTGCGTGAGTTGAAAGCGCACCGGACTAATTCTTCCACCGCTTAATCTTTCAATATGCTGATTTAGAACTTCCAGCCCGCGATTTGGTGTAGGTGTTGGAAGGTATTCTTCTTCCTCTTCTTCATCTAGACATAGCGATCGCATCAATGCAGGAATTGGAGTCATAATATCATCAAGGTGACTCTCCAGTCTATAGTATTCTCCTGGTTGAACCTTAAAAAAGAAATGAAATTTAGCCCTTTGTCGTGACGCGCAGGTGTCCGCAACACTAACGATGAATTTCGGTTTAGATTTTTCATGAACAAGTCAATTCCACATGCAGGGAGCGCATCACTTGATCATCATCACTTGTTTGGGCTTTCTGTATTAAAATAACAGAGTATAGTACATGCACCTGACACTACCCACCTGCACACGTCTTGGTCTGGACAAACTGGTTTCAAGTTCCTCAGCGATGTCATCCTCAAACACTTCACTTTCTGGCTTTCTTATATTCTTTACCAATTTCGTTTTGTATAGAGAAAAAGAAAAAGTGTCACCTTTCTTCTGTTTTTGCCCCTTACACTTTTTATATGCCAAGCCCTTTGCATTGATTTATAAGTGTTTATTTTATAGCTAAATTTTATCTTGTTTAAGAAGCACTCTTTTCTTATAGTTTCCCGAATTTCAATTCAATTAAATTGATTGTTGCCTATGTTATAAATTTACCTACGTTCCCTGTTTATATGGTGGAAACGTTCCTTGGGTAGAAGTTTTAAACGCCGAGTTACCATGGGCGAGCCAACTGTTCCTAGGTTTCCTTACAAAACTTGGCCAACCCTTTAAATGCGAATCAAAAATTTGACTAAGCAGAAAGGGTTACGCGCCTAGTGGTGTCGATTCCGTCAAGAGGAGACAATCACCCTGATGTATAAGCCCTTTTTGGCTCGTGTCTTGTTTCTTATTTTTGGTTCGTCTGTTTTTTTTTTCCTTAACAACGCTCGCTTAAGTTGACTTGGCAGGAAGAGTAACCCTCTTTCCCGGGACAACCGGGAAAATTACATAAACGAGTTTTCATTGTCCCCCGTGCCGTTAAGCAAAAGGGCGTGGTGGAACAAGAAAGAGACTTACATTCTAAGCGGCCAAAGCTGATACACCTGCATGGCTCTCTAATAGAAACCTTTTTTAATCCAACTAATAAACCATTTTTTGTTACTGACTTTACTGCCGTAATAGTTTATGTAAATATACGTAAAACCACGATCAAGTTGTCGTAAGGTTTATCATGACGTAATGTTTACTTACCTGACATGTCGAACTCGTAGATGGTCCAAACTTCGAGTGCATGTCCAAACATTTCATGCAAATACCTAAAAGATCCGAAGAAGGAAGTGAGATTTTTTACGAACTTAGTCTTTAAATTAAACAATGTCAAATAAACTAAATATGAGCTAACCTTGTCCGATTTGACACAACACATTCCATTTCTGATATATTTCTTCCGATAAACGTTTAGTAATTCCTCTGGTCGGTTTTTGTTTGCTGTCATGCAGTGGATATTTGCATGCTTTGCTTGGTCGCCAGCCTAATCCGAACTCATCTCTGTGTAAGGGACAAATAGTTAAACAATCTCCGTCTTCCTGGAAGAGTCCTGCTCGGTAGAGGCAGAGTCTCCACTCAAAATCTACTCCTTTAGCCGTTGTTTTGTAGCAACCTCTCAGGTGAGGTAAAACGTCTTTTGTGCACGTTTTTAATGGCACAATGGCTGTTTGTGCAGAGTATCGTCTGGACACACCGCATTCTTTACTAGAATAACACTTAAAAGAACACTCAGCCATCAGGATCGAAAGTGTGAAATCTGATATCATGTGATCTGCACCTGCAGTCACCACACGTCAAACGTCACGCAATCATTTCCTTCTGTTGTTCTGGTCAAACGTTTTGCTAGTTTCTGTTCAGAACAAAATCTATAGCTTCGTTTCAACTCAGGACAAAAAGAAGACTTATGCTCATTTTTATTCAAGTACCTGGTAAACAAAGGCAGAAGTGTAGACTGAAGTTGATTCCGCGGATCAAATCTGTTAGTTTATACAGCCTGTCGTTTATCTTTATTTTGATCACGTCTGTTTTGCTGTTTCATTGCTAGAGGTTATGACGACAACATGAGCGTTTTATATTGAAAAAAGAAGGTAAGAGAAAAATTCACTAAATCGCCCTATTCGATTTAACTGTAAGCTGCTCGTGTTTAGAAATCCAAGTCATTTGTTAGTGCTGCCATAATCTCAGTTTAGGTGTGTTTTGGTCAAAATTACATTGTATCGCAAGGTGAACTAACCCGAATTTTTACATAAACACAATTTGTTTTAAGCGACACGGGATTATTTTAATGTAATAATGTCAATAAAAGTATTTTTTCTGTCACCCGTCGGATAAAGTTGATAAATATCAGCTAAATCAAGATTTTATGGTTGGCCTCATTTGCATTAGCGTTAAAAATAATGGTCACTTTCGGAATGCAAATAACAGTAATAAATAGTAACTTTACAAAGATTTTTTGCCACATATCGTAAGAATGTTTCTCTGATTAACTCAAGATGGCTTTAAACTTTATTAAAACAGCGCCGCATTTCTTTAAAGAGTCGCTTTTGAGACCATACTTCACTGGTGTCAGTTTTACTTGATTTATTTAAGTTTTTCTCTTACTAAGACGAAACAGAATTGAATAGTTAAGTGACCATTTTTCTTATGTTTAGGGTGCAAGCAATTCTTCGAAAAAAAATCATTTCATTTGGTTGATTATTTTGCGTGCACGAGGTGATCAAACAAGAGGTCATTTCTGCATGAAATTTTAGTCCATTTAACCGTTAAACCGTTTGATTGACATTTCTCCAAAACAATAGAATTTTGGGCTAAACTGTTCCACATCCTAAGTCAGTTAGTTAAGGTGCATAAGTGTGCCAAATATGAAGGGAATCGGAGAGATGGTCTGTAGACCACTCTGCATGGTTTTCAGATGGACGCTCTCTTAATACAACTATAACGGTGCTCTTTCTTGCACGAAAAACAATTTTTGACATCCCCTCTTTTCCACCACCATTACCACATTTCTATTGTTTTCCCTGCAGTACGAACACTTGTGTTTAAACTTGAGTTATCATTTGTTATGCAAATGATATCAAAAAGTCAAACAACTGCCATCCTATATTATTTAATACAACTATAACGGTGCTCTCTCTTGCACGAAAAACAATTTTTGACATTCCCTCTTTCCCACCACCATTACCACATTTCTATTGTTTTCCCTCCAGTACGACCACTTGTGTTTAAACTTGAGTTATCATTTGTTTTGCAAATGATATCAAAAAGTCAAACAACTACCATCCTATATTATTTAATACAACTATAACGGTGCTCTTTCTTGCACGAAAAACAATTTTTGACATCCCCTCTTTTCCACCACCATTACCACATTTCTATTGTTTTCCCTGCAGTACGAACACTTGTGTTTAAACTTGAGTTATCATTTGTTATGCAAATGATATCAAAAAGTCAAACAACTGCCATCCTATATTATTTAATACAACTATAACCTGAATGGGTGGGGGCGATTATGAAAAACCTTTAATGACTTAATTTGAATTTTATCTCAATTTATAGGAGAACTTCAAGCAGTTTCTTATGATTATATTTTTACGATTAAAATGCAAGTAAATGAAGAAGTTTAATGTCCTCTCTCTTTTTCAAATGAAAAATGCAGCCGTTAGTTTATCCTCGCACGAAAAAGCTTGCTAAAATTGAAGATAAGTTATTGTAGTGTTGAAGATACTGTTATTATTGGTTTTTATTAGACCAAATGCTGATCTGTCACACTTTTGATAATCAAGTTTTAAACATCGCACGTTTGTTATTACGCTTGTCGCACCTTTCATAATAATAGTCCCCGCATGCATTTTGCAATAGCCTTTTTGGAAATTTAAGATGTGGTAGTTAGTCTCGTTAGTCATGAGTAAAGCCTATTATCTCGGCACAAAATTCATCGCTGTAAGATTTTTTAAGAACAGTTATACGTTTCATTGAACGAAGAAAAAAAAAATAGAAAAGGAAAAAGATGGTTGCTCTGTTAACTTACTTTTAAAGCAATAGTCAGTAAAAGTATGTCCATTTATTTTTACTCTTACCACCGTGTACGCAATACGAAAGACGTAACGTACTAGAAGAACCTCTGAAATCAAGCTTTAAATTTTGTCTTCAAAATAATTTTTACACAATCGGTGTCAGAGTTAGTCTTGAGTAGAACAATGGAACATCAACACAACACAACCCCAACACCTAAAAGAAAGTAAACTGGCATAACATTTTGTATATGCCTTTCAAAGTTTCAAACATTGTTTTATATACATTATTATATATACTCTCGCGAAACTCGATCGGTATGACACTCAAGAAAAGCCCCTGCCGGGCACGGCTGGGAATTGATTGGGTCACTAGCTTCGAATATCCTGTCGTAAAGACCTCCAACTTCTTAGTGTATTCTTCCTCTCCGTTTTCTTTTTCTTCTGCTTCATTATTGTTTCACTGTCCTATTTGATTCTTAAATGCGTATTGTAAAAAATTATTTGGCATTGTTTCGGTGGTCGGATGAAAAAATACAAGGTTTTTAATTGCATGCACAATTAACTCGGGTTCCAGGCCCGATCGATGTACGTAGTTAGAACCAGTCTTTGATCCATTGGCTAGGAAAGAACACTGTTCATTGTGGGTGTGCTTCTGTGCAAAATGACCTTAATGATAGTTTCCAGGGAAAAGCAAGGTTTTGACGGTAAAAGCCGAACTGAAACGTAACACCCTTCTGAGAAACTTAACCGGCAGCGACCTAATTAAACTCTTCTGCGAAGAGAGACGCACTGGCAGATGTTTTTTTAATCTCGATTTTCGCCCTTATTTGGAAGCTAGGTTCAGATTGCTTCAGTGGTCTCTGTAAAGTATTTCTGCAGTCGAAATTAACCGCCAAAAATATTCCTCTAGTGATCGCAAATTAATCTCGCGATCATGAAAACTTAACTGTTTTCTCACCACCTGTCTAAGTGCAATTTATTCTAAATTTTGACTTTAAGTGCTTTTCTGTATATCTCTAAAACGGCCCGACAGACATGTCGTGAGAAAACAGATTAGTTTTCAGTATCGCAAGAAAGGAAATACACCAAAATTTCCATACATCGAAATATGATATTAAGCAGCCTTCTGACGCTACATTTGAGTTATTTAGAACTTTTCATTAAATAATTTATTACGACTACTGAAAATATAAGGTTTGAAATATATTTACGTTTTATTTGAATTTTAACATACAGAGATTTTTACTTCTCACGGAGGTTATTTGCTAAACACCACACTATAAGTTCGTGGTGTCGAATTTTCAGTAGCAGGTCTAGATCGCGCGAAATTTGGATTTAATCGATTTCAAAGTTTTTTGTTTATTGTTGTCATAGTGATATCAATTTTACTAGAAACTGTATTTTGACAAACTTCAATTCATATTCAATAACTGGTGAAAATTTTGAGGCGATCGGACAAGGATAAAATCTCTTTTAAGAAAAACATCGGGGTATGGTGTCGGCGGAACTGTTTAGAAACACCTTATAAAAACAACTCCCACCCGGACCGAGGCCTAAGACATCACAAATTTTAAAAAAATAGTATCAATTCATTACGGTAAACTGCAATAAATATATCTTCCTGTTACGATAGTGACCTGCCGCTTTTTCATTTACCAAAAAATAATGAGGTGTTAAAATAGTAAAAAAAGGGTGATAAATATTTCATATTGATTCACTTTGGGGAAGTTATTACCTTTTCGAGTCTGTTCGAAAGTCTTGAAGAGGAGTATTGCGGACTGTTTCTAGCGGATCATTAACACCTTTAAAAACGAGGAGTAAAATGTAAGTAAATGAAGTAAAAAAAACTTTCTCCCTTTCCTATTTCTCAAATGAATTAAGGCAGCTGTAGATTTAACTAAATTTGCTAGAGAGAGTTTCCTAAAATAGAAGAATAGCTAATAAAGGGATCTGCACAATTTGCCTCTTATCATACGAAAGCCGGATTCCTCGTCGGCTTTCTTCAAAACGTTTTTCTGTCAGTTCTTGTTAATTTTGCTTGAGTAGTCTTGCATTTTTTGCTTTTACTTTAAGCAAGAAATTGGACTATTTCGTTTCGGTTTCGGTGAACTCTTCAGCCATTTCCACGAGATCATTCATGTAAACAACCTAGGCTAATGGGTGAAGGTTTTGAGTCTGTTCTGAATGTGTCTTAATGAGGAGTTTTGCAGACGCTTCTTTGTAATCATGCATTACACCTTTATAAAGAGGAGTAAAATGTACGTAAATAAATAAGAAAGTGCATGGTTTGCCCGCTCCCCTCTACGTCAAATGAAACAAGGCAACTTTAAAAACCTTGCAAGAGAAAGTTTTCTAAAATTAAAGAAAAGTAACAGACAGCAATAAAAAAGACAATGATAATCAATCTCATTATAAAAATTAACTTTAAAAAAGAACAACGAAGTTTCGACCGTTCGACGGTCATTTTCATGTTAAGAAGTCAAAAAATTAGCATGGAATGGTGATTATCAGAAATGGTCCCCGACTAGACGCAAAGGTGTAAGTGGAACCAACCAATGCTGGGCTTTTACTGAATTACAAAAGCCATGCTGATGTGAAGTACAAACATTTTCTGCTGAAAGTTTAAAACGTGCGTTCAAACTCTCTTCGAATTTGCAGTTTTTTCATCAAGAATGTGAACCTCTTAAAAAGGTTTTTGCTCGCTTGTATTATCCTGAAACCCTCGTGAAGAACACCATCAGCAGAAATTTTATTGAAACGAAATTTACTGAGAATGCGTGTCTTAAACAACGGGTATCCGATGAACTAGATGATCCCGTCAGAATTGTCTTACCTTTCAAAGACCAGAAGACACCAACGCAGTGATCTCAGTCGAAAGATCGATGTTGATGTCCAGCCTGTTTACACAAGTCAGAAGATCAAAGGACAATTCAAACCAAAGGATCATAAACCTCCAATTGTGAATCAACAAAACGTTGTCTGTTTGTCGGCTTCATCAACAGGTGGGGGAGTACAAGCGATCAACAATCGGCAACCACGTAAAGTAGGAGCATGGAAAGGATCCAGGGACCATTACAAGCAATTTCAAAGTCTTAAAAAGTGTCAGAGCAAACGAGACTGTTTGATTTTTGAAATGCTTTTTTCACTTTTAAATATCTTTTATTGTTTTTATAACCTTAAAGTTTCTTTTATCACTTATGCTGTAATTTTGTTGCATCCATATAGTAATCTATTAGCAACTGGGCTCCACAGCGCGCGCGCAGAGGCTAAAAAAATAACTTTCTTTGAGTTTACGTGGGAAGTCGAGGAATCTTCATTTTACGTTGTCACAAGGGGTAATAATAGTAATAAATCATAATAGTTATTCGATACTTTCTAGTCATATACCATGAATCCCGGAGGGTACTCACCAAAGCTTTGTGTGGGGAGGCTCCGCCTCGAAGTCAAACCCCGCACCCTTTTAAATACCGTTTTTGACAGGAAAGGCACCCCTTTCCTATTCCTTCCATTGAAAAATGGTACTCCTTTCACATACCTTGTTTAGAACTTTGCATTCATTTTAACTGCTGTACATGCACTGTCTTTAAAACATGAATAAATCACGAGACCAGAACGTTTACTCGACTTTTTAACAGCCAGATAATGTATCTGTTAGTATTTTTGGGCCTTTCTACAAACCGAGAAGGCAGATTTCCTTCTTAATACTTTATCGTGCAAATGGCTTATGACACTGAACTATCAGCAGCTTACTTTAAGCTATTTACGTAATAGATTAAAAAGCTAAGAATTATTGGTGCATCAACTCACGGCTGTAGATTTTGCAATTTTCTTGTGGCAGAATGAACGCTAAGTAATATATAGATTTAGCCAAGGGCAAAAGCGAAGCTCTCGAGGGGACATTTCTCAACTTTTGCCGAAAGCAGAAGGCACGAGCTGTATTCCACTAAACAAACAGACCTTAGCCCGCGATCAATTAAAGATCAAAGGCCTTTGATACCGTCGATCATAATAATCTGCTTGACAAACGTGGCGTGGCTCTGGACTGGCTTAGAAGCTACCTCTCCAACAGGTTGCAATTCGTTCAATTTAACAGTCAATGCTCCTCTCCTCAAACTATCTGCTGTGGTGTCCCCCAGGGATCCATTTTGGGCCCCTTGTTTTTCTTGCTATATATTAATGATTTAAATAACGTACCGACTCTCGTCGAGCTGATTTTATTCGCTGATGATACTAATTTATTTATGTCCCATAAAGATCCTGTCTACCACTATCCACTTGGTTTAAGGCAAACAAACTCTCCTTAAACCTGAAGAAAACAAACTTTATGTTATTTAAGCCTAGACAGAAAAGGTATCATTTTCCAATGCAAATATGCATAAACTGAACAGAGAATCGAACAGGTTAAGGAATTGGTCTTCCTCGGCGTAGTCCTTGATGAACATCTGTCTTGGAAACCGCACATTTCTCAGGTAGCTCGTAAAATCTCGAAATCAATAGGTGTCATTAATAGAGCAAGATTTTTTCTACCTAAACCCAGTCTAAAAACTCTTTATTATTGTTTAGTTTATCCTTATCTTCATTATTGTATTATTGTCTGGGGATCTACGTACAAAACCAATCTTCGCCGTCTTGTCTCTTAGCAAAAGCGAGTTATCAGAATTATTTCTAAATCAACTTTCGATTCTCATTCAGACCCTATTTTCAAAGAATTAGAGCTACTAAAAGTTTCCGATATTAGACAACTAGAATTGGGTAAACTTATGTTTTCTCTTAACCATTCTCTTTTGCCTTCAAAGTTCAACAATTATTTTTCTTTAAACAAACAAGTCCATAGCTATGCCACAAGACACGCGAACGATTTTCACCTTCCCTTTTGTAGAACAAACCTTCGTAAATTTTCTGTCAGTTTCCAAGGACCTACTTATTATAACTCTTTAGAAAATGATATTAAAGAATCTAATTCTCTCCACTTATTCAAAACGAAATTGAAAAAAAAATTATATATGAATTGTTAGTTACAAATCTTGTAGTAAATAGTTATATTTCTTCACATGTCTGATATTATTTTTATACTTATTGTTACATGTACCATACCTTATATTTTGCCAACTCAGTCTATGTAATTAGTTAATTTATACTTACCTTCATTGTATTTTACTTTCGATCCTGGCCTTACTGTTGCTGTTAACTTTATTTTTACTCTGAGGGAGCCCAATGTCTATAAGCCTCATGGTTTCTTTTTGAGCTTCCTCGCCACTTTCATTTGCTTTTGTGTAACTGTCTTTTTATTTGTATTTTGTGGTAAATCAAATAAAGTTACAAAGTTACAACCAAAAAATGGTCAGCGGAATACGTCACCACAATAAAACATATATCTGAGCCCGCGATACATTCACGTGGCACTGATCAGCGGATACCCTTTTTTGATAGCTGTCATTTGACCATAACATGGATGTCTAATACCAAGTTAAACAAAGACGGTATATGCCTTGTACTCCAAGCTAGTAAACGTGCCTTTTTACATCCGCTAACATGAAGGGGTACACGGTTTTTTCTTGGACGCATAGATAGTCAAATTTCTTACCAATGGTGCTCCGCTGCGTGCGCTTCGCGCGTGCAGGCTCCGCTATCACGAAGCTTCATCAGTGCCGTGAATGTCTTTAAAATACACAACTCACTCATTGCCTGTAATCCGATGTTGAAGGGTCATCTCGACAGACCGCAAGAGAGTCGAAACATCTAGTGATTTTTCGTACGCTTTATAATTTAATTCCTTTTTTCTTATTCCAGATCCTGCATATTAAGAAAGGAAAAAAAATTGTCCTTTTTCAAAGGATGACTGATTTGACAAAGAACGTCTGGTTTGCAGTGTTTCTGACTGAGTTTGTAACGACGTTTGTAATCAACGCTTTTACTCTCGTCGCATTTGCAAGAAGCCGCCGTCGACTCAAGCGCAGTACTTACCTGATAATAAGCCTGACTATGGCTGATTTGGGGATAGGAGCCGTGGCGGGACCTGTGGACCTTTGGCTTCTTAAAACAGGCGCGGGAAAAGAACCGGGGCATGGCTATAACGCCTCAATGATCTCTTCCATTTTCTACGCAGCTTCACTGGTCAACATAGCTCTAATTTCTTTAGAGCGGTTGCACGCAACGCTATTCCCAATTAAGCACTTTTTACTTGGAAAACGCATTTACTATAAGTTTATTTTTTTTAGCTGGTTTGCGGCCTTGATTCTGACTTTAGTGCATTGTTTTATTTATATGAATGAAGCAGTCGCAGGTCGGTACACCTGGATTATTTATGTTTTTGTTGCCCTTTTAGTGCTCGCAACATCTTATGTAATAATTATTTCAAAAGTGATAAGAAAAACTAATTCTCAGCGTTTAAGGTCAGTTATCTCAGCCGAAAGAAAACTTTCAGTAACTTTATTCATAGTTAGTGCTGCCTCTACACTTACTCTTCTTCCCTGGGTAATAACTACCTGTATTTCTATACGTTCAGGTCACTTATGGATTCAATTTTCACCACACGGAAAAAGAAGTAACGTAGTTCTTTCACTTTATTACCTTAATTCGATATTAAATCCAGTAATTTACGCCTTTAGATTGCCAGAGTTTAAGAGAATTTTGAAGGGGCTTTTCTGCAAAAATACTTCATCTACAGCTTTGGTCCGACCAATTGAACTACGAGCAATGTAGGAAAGAGGTTAATATGTTGTGGTTCAATTTTATTCTTGGTTTAAATATTATTTCTCTCTGTTTTTAACTCATTGTCATACATTACCACAGCCAAAAACAAAGGGAAATAACATTCAAACCAAGAATAAAATTGAACCACCACAAACTAATCTATATTTACGATATCAAGAAATAAGAAACTTTACTCCTATTTTATACTGATACCATCTCGGAAATGCCAGGAGAGCCGCTTTCGCCGAAAACATGATATCTTCACACGTGAAATTAACCCTGCTGTTTTTTAGTTCAAACTTAAATAAAATAATCCTTTGCTATGGTTACATGATAAATCATGCTTCTCGCAGCAAAAAAATAATGATAATAATAAAGTAATTAAAAATTGATTTGTATTTCATTGGTGTTAACAATTATAGAGCCTGTGCACTCACGTGGTCAGCAGATATGAAAATCTATTGGATTGAAAGAAATTTTTTTACATAAGAAAAAGGTTTCTCTCCAGATTATAAATAAATAGGACATTACATGGCCGCTTGAAAATACGAAATTTCTCTTTCTTAACCCTCGTATAGAGATATTTCTTAGCTCAGCACAACCATGTATTGACAATTACAAAAAAACAAGGTTTCTCAAGTAAAGAGAAAAGCTTTGTTTAATGCACGGACCAGGCATGTGTTTGAGTGACGAAAACATTAGGATATTACTTTTGGGAGCCTGAAATCTGATCTGGCCTGAGATGGGTACAGCCATAGGGCTTGGTGCATTTCCAAGCCTGCAAACAATAAAACACTGTGCAGACTGACTAACGACAAACAAACGCCAAGTAAGTATACTCGATTTGAGATAATGTTTAAAAACAAATGCGGTGCTTTTCCTGATTCTGCAACACGCGAACATAAAACGAGGGCTGAAATCACATCACCGTACTTATTATACTGGAAATCAGTACAGTAAAATCATCTACTATATGAGGATAAGGATGTGTAAGACAGGGTAGGCTGGATTTGGAAAAATGTGCGTACTTGTGCAGATATTAAGTAAACGTGCCTTTTTTACGACCTTTAATGCTATAACATGTTTAGAATTAAGCTGTTTCGTTAAACACGGTTTAAAATTTTTTCCTTCATGGAAGCTGCTTACTGTCTTAAGTTGACTGCAAATTTAGTGCAAATTGCAAAACATGTTGAATTTCTGTTGAATCCTGTGTGGAAACCTGTGTTCCAGTCTTGAGTGTCTTTCTTTCTTTCTTTCTTTCTTTCATTTTTTTTTTAAATCCGCTACTTTAATAAAAAATGTTTAGTCGGTGTGAGTGGGGCATAATATACAAAAGAATCCAAAAGAGGACACCGTTAAAATTATACATACTTACACGTCCTTATACGTTCAGGCATTCGTGAATATCCTAAATGAGAGAAGGGTAGCTCTATGCCGAAAGCTCTTAACTAACAGACGAGAGTGTAAGTAATTATTCGGACAGTCTTCACCATCCTGTAGTTATCTTAGCTTATACCCTTTAATGAAAGGCGAGGCATTAATCTTCGGAATAAAAGGCCTTTCCGAGTAAATATATGTTAAGAACAACAGGTGCAGAGACCAATTTTAGTTTTTTTAAGTTTGCTACTATAACAGTTTTCTTGCAGCTCCTTCCTTGTTATACGTACAGCTAAGCTACAATAGATATGTGAAAATTTAAGCGTCTTCGAAAACAAAACGCCTTAAAGTCGGACGTGTATTTCTACCTAACTTCGTAAATTTTTGTCTTAAAAAAACCCTAGAGGTGTTCTATTTGTTACTAGGTGAAGACTTTAGTCAAGACTTTCTGCCTGGGATTGTTTGTGGCTCTCAAAAGATCAAGTTGAAATTGTGGAATAAAAACATTTTATCTTATGATACCTTTTCTGTATATCAATTTATTCCTTAATTAATTGCTGTTCTCCCACTATTCTCCATTTTGGAATCCCCCATAATGCACTCTTTTTGTCCCACCAATTATTTTCACAAACTTTTGTTTTCAAATGCTCTACGGTAACCTGCGATCAGGCGATATATATATATAAAATTAACCTGCGGTAACCTGCGATCAGGCGATATATATATTTATTAAAAACTGAATCATTGGATAATGCAATTCTAGCATTTTGATTGGCTTAGCCGTTATGGTATACGAGCTAATATACCGTGCTCTCCATATATGGTCAGTGTACGCGTCAGTTTAAAATTGGAAGCTAGTTGAGATTTTTTTTCGCGAAGGATAGAACGGCGCCCGAAGCAAATCGTTTTAATTCATTTCTTAGAATACTAGAAATGCAATTTCAACGAAAGAAAAAAGACAAAAACAAACAAAAAAGCCACAAGAGCTTGTTTGAAAGTTTGTCGAAAAACACATGAAAACACATGGAACTAAAGTACCTTGACCAGCTACGAAAGAAGACAAGTGTTGTTTCTTCATGATCGCGAAGCCATTCACCGATCGAGTCACTCGCCGATAGATAACTGCAGCTTGTTTATCCGACATCAAGAATATAAATCACAAGTAACCAGCTACAAATACAGGCTATGCAGCCATTCACTAACGCAATCGAGGCGGTAGTATAGCTTTTTTTCTCGTTCAGCAAAACCAGCTTGTGGCTTCAAACAACTTCATAACAAGCGACCGAGGTAATACCGGTAGTTTTTCTCCGTTGTTCTTACTTTTATAACTGCACCGAAAATCCAAATTCATAGTAATTTCGACGGCTGTCACTTAAAAATTCCTTTCCTTCACATTATCTGCCAGGTTTTTTTAGCTGTTCTGCTGTGTAAAATCCTAGAATCACGATGAGTTTTTAAAAAGCTACAGTAATGTTCATCGCTACAATGTTTTGATTTTTCATTCATGCAGTCTAGGCGTGTCCGTTCGCGCGTTGACAGTTTTGATAGACGTGTGACATGTGAAAAGCGGAAGTCCCTTGTCTTTTCCGGTTTGTTCTAGTCGGGGCGATTCAACGAGATTTTGTGGGCGTTTTTAATAAAACAATTATTCCACTCGGGCTTGTTATTACGTAAATCAAGTTCGTTGAGGTGCAGTTCGGATAAAACACTCGATGAACTGCACCTCAACGAACTTGATTTACGTAATAACATGTGCAGGATAGAGTGACAGTTCATAAACAACAAATCAGAGACCCGCACACACGTATGCTGGGAGTAAGTAAGCATATCGATGAATGTGCGGCGGGATTGACTCCTCAGTTTACTATCTTTCCGTTTTACAAGATTCTCAGCCCCTTCGAGGGCATGAGAAAAAACAAAGAGAGGTTTTTTATTTTGAAATATAAACCCGTTCTTAATGATTTGAAATTACGCTAATTGCTCGCGCGTGCTACGAATTACAAGAGCCATTATAATTGTAATTACAATTACGTCTGTGACGTAATAAGTGAATAAAAACACTTTGCTATGCCTGAAGAGCCGCAACAGCGGTGAAACGCGTAGCGCAAAAGCAAAGAAGACTTTCGTTTTTCATTGTTTTTAGTATATATATATATATATATATAACACTATGAATTGCTACTTTAATGAAAATCCCATGAAAACGCCTTGAAAACCCCATGAAAGCACTTTTAATGAACATGAAAACAGAGATTTAGATTTCATGGTGTTATATTCAAGCCATGAATTTCCCATGAAATATGGAATGAGTGATTTTCATTGGCCATGAAAAAAATTTAGAGCACTGAAAATGGATTTCATGGGCCATGAAATTTCCACATGTTACATATTGGCAGGTTTCATGACCCATGAAAATGTTACTTTGCTGTCTATGTATTTCATGGGTCATGAAAAACCCATGAAAACACTTTAAGGGGAATTCACCATGATGCAAAACCATGAAAATGCCATGAATTAAAGCTAAGTAGAAATGGATGAAACATTATTTTAAGATAATAAAATCTGTTTAATTTAAGTCACTTGAAGTGTTCTTGTTTTGCAGTTGAGTCCCAAGAATCTGATTAATACTAAACAGCACTGTCATGAAGTTCTGAGCCACCCAATGCTTTTAATGTTTCACCTGCACTCATGATCAATTGTTAGGAATTTCTTTGCAAACAGTTGCGGCATCAGCTGTAACATTAACATTTGTAAATCAAAATCAGATGAACTCAGCATATAAACTGGTGTTATAGAGTATGACTCTTAATGACAGATATTTCCATCAATTTTGTGTTACTGAGTGCTCTTGCACTCTTAATGACAGCTCCCTGCTAAAACTAATGGTTTCTCCAAATATAATTTTCCATCAATTTTCTAACTAATTAACTTGCATCAGTAATAAACATCTAAAAACCAGATCTTGAGGTTTTCATCAACTGCAGTTGTGAGTGGATGAGAGAGATGACTCAGGAGGACTGGAACAGTTTGTCCAATGGAATCCTCTGAACACCAAAGACCACAGCTGGGAATAAACTCTGCCTTTCTGTAGAAACTCACAGCTGCCTACATAAATGACTTCTGTGAAAAAGTGTGTTGATAGATCTGGTCAACAACACCAAACCTTAACGACCTGCTGGCACTACAGCTGCTAGCCTCTGAGCTTGAGGGAGGACTGTAAAAAACAATAGTTGGCCTTTTGCGTGGGTGTTGTGTTGAAATGTAAAGGTAGCTGCGGGAGTGCTGCTTATCATCCAATAAAAATTGGTGGTAGACAACTGCTGTTGGTTGAAGGCCCTTGAGGATAGACAAATGCACATCTGATATAGCCTGACTTCCCTCCGGTCTCTAATTGGTAAACTTTGGAAATTTCTTTAGATTTCCCTTTTTACGAGCCACTTCTTTCTCCATTTGATAAATCGTCCACAGTGACTGGACTTGAGGGATTTCTTTCTTGTAAATCTCATTCATGTGAGCCAGGTTGTCATTTGAGAGATGCATTGTTCCCAGTGAACTTCCATCTGAGAGAAATGGTGACAGTGAATCTCTACTCAAGTGACTATCATCTCCACATGGAAGTACGAAGGGAAGTTTATTCCTCATCTTTCCAGACAATTTCATATAGTCACACCACTCAAAGATCTGTTAACAAAGAATAAATACAGAAAATGTCTAGTGAAAAGAATACAATAGACAGATACACATATATTGTAAGTATTAAACGTAACTACATGAGCAGGAGTGTTGCATCCGCCTATACAATAACAATGTAAGCCCGGATTTATTTTTCAATGTTAATTTTCCAGCAATTTAGGAAATTCCAGGAGTATGAACACTGGCACATGCACAGCATATCCATAATGAGACAGCTAAAATAATCATTAACTAGCTTTTAATAAGAACCCTGTCTGTACATCTACCATACAATCTGTACTTGTGCTCAAAGCTCACTGAAAGCATTACCTGATAAGTTCTAAGAATGGTGGCCTCTGGATGTCTTCTATTCAGCGCCCTCCTGCACAGCCATGAATTGAATCTCTCATAGGCAAACATCCATGTACCGTGTACAGGCCCAAACCTCTCAATCCCTTCTGGCAGGTGATGGAGTATGTGATTTGTGATAACCTTTCACTGTCGCTAGAGTCACTATTCGTACTCGAATCGCTTTCGTTAATTCTTGATTTCTTAGCCGTTGACGGCCCTTCGATGGATTTCTTCGAATCCCACAAGCCGTATAACTTAAGGTGTTGCTTTACCTTATAACTTGATTGCACTGCTTCACCTTTGCACATGGTGCAAAAACAGACTCGAGAAGGCATTGAATCGACAACAAGGCCCTTGTGGGTTCAAGCGATGGTTCAAGCAAGTACAATGCGCAGGCCCAAAAGCCGAGTTTACGGTCGTTTACCGAATCGTTTACGACGATGAGCCGAAGCCGGTCGACTGCGAGGGCTCATGGGATACTCTGTATCATGTGACTTCTGACGGGAAGAGGCGGTTTTTTTGGAGTCAAATCTTTGGATTCGCTTGAAAATTCATTTTCAATAAATTTGATGCCATGGAGCAGATCTTTTCTGGTTTCCAATCTGCCGACAAAGATCGCATCTTGGAGGTTCTACTGAACGAAGGGGTAAGTTCTTGTTGATGAAGAAGCGTTTATAACATTTGTCTCAGTCGTCGAACGAAATGTACACCACAGATCGCACGCTTAAAGCGGTTTCGTTTAGTCCTTGAAAATACTGTAACTTACATTCGATTACTTTTTTTATAGCTTTCATTCAATCCTTGTTCAACATCATAAATTATAGTGTCCTGACTTTCCTAACGTTTTGATCGCCACAAATTGATGATCTAGAGACTCTCGAAGCGGCGAGAGAAGATGACCTTCATCGCTCGGGTCTCAAAATGGGAGACATAATAAAAATCCGCCGCGTGCTTCAAGCAAGATCGAAAGAAAGTCCCCTGAACAGCTCACTATCGAGCTTATACAGTGTGCATTCTCTTGCTTTCTTTAAATTTAGCTACAGCAAAAGGAATGCATTGCAATATTTTTTTATGGGCTGTTTGAAAGTCATTGTCTTGTTTAATGTCAATTGGAAAATAATCAGTGAACCTAGTCCTTGCTCTTGAAGTCCCCCCCCCCCCCCCCCCCCCAATCATTGGGCACACAAGTTTCTTATTGTTTTTACCCCCTATTTGACATCATATGGCAATCTCTTGCAATTTACTTTTTCAGAGTAACAAGACTTTTGTCAACGAAGAGAAAAAGTCAAAAGGTAATTGATAAATACATAATGGCTGCCACTCTAACTTAAATTTAGGGCCTCTTCATACAGCTGTATAAGACTAAAATTATTATTTTCCATCTAAACAGAAAAGGTGCGAAGAGACAATTTAAATCCAGCATCTTTGCATCTTTTGTAGTGTCCATCTTCCACATTTTTAACCATACATGTTTGTTTGTCTCTATATCTCTGGTGTTTTTTTTTTTATCTTACAGTGTATTTAATTAATTTTGTATGTTACACTGAGGAGGTAAATACTAGTTTTCAAAATTACTTAATATTGTGCATACATGTAAATAGTGCATTTTTGTTGCTTACGATTTCAGAAAATGGGAATAAAGAAAGTAGAAGAGACCCTGTCCCAACATCCACTGTCAGGGTAATTATCCACCTAATTTAGTGACTTCTATCATTATAATTATAAACTTGAAAACTGGAACTTGCCAAACCAAAACCGTCAAAAGCAAAACCGGTACTCGCTCAATTCAAGCAAATTTGAATTTCATTTGTAAGTTGCCCCGAGCAATCTGCCTATCAATATTTCAACATTATGTGGAAAAGAATGTAGTATTGGTATTGGTACTAATATTGGTTTCTTATCTTTTTGGTGATTTTCAGGGCCACGACGGGGGCAGTTTAAGTGTTGGTCAGTGGGTGGCAGTTGCCTACAATGAAGGCTTCTTCATAGGCAAGATAACTGCCATCAATATGCGTGTGCTGGACGAGACTGTGGAAGAAATTGACGTCAATTTTTTGACAAAGACAACAAAGGGAAATTACAAGTGGCCAAAACGCAAGGACACTGACATAGTTAGTACAACCTATATATTTTTTTCAACACCTACCGTTAACGAGGATGGCAAAAACTTTGTTGTCAACAATGAAGACAACATCTCAAAGCATTATGAGAGCTACAAAAAGGCTTATATGATTAATTAACTTATGGGGGTAAACAGGCTTTTAGCCAGCATTTTGCATGTGGGCGTCCGCTAAATAATTGAAATAACGAATTAATGACATCTCTGATGATCAAAAGCATACATGATGCAAAAATGAGGAAAACAAACTATGAAATGATGTTATTCACACATATTTAAAAGAATCACAAACCCTCCCAGTGATCAACTTGGACATCAAGATCTTTTAAAAAAATGTTTTCCTGAAAACTGGGCGTCCACAGGACACCCGGACGCCCACCTGGCTAAAAGCTTGGGGGTAAACAATGATTGACATATACAATGCATGCATTCCAAATTTTGAAATGTACATAATAATATTAATTTTATTTTTAAAAAGTTCTTGTTCCAGAAATATTGCAGTGAAAAATGATTTGTATATATACACTCAAACTTTTATATGCTAAAATGGAATTATTATCAATATTCTATAACAGATAACATACAAAATTATGATATCAGATTAATATTTACGATGATATATTTTTAAAATTGATGTAAATATATTTACAGTTGCCAAGTAGAAACCAAAGCAAATTATTTTATTGATTCTCAGTGAATTGCATTCAACTGGAATTTGGACTATTTAGACTATTTAGCTATTGCATAAATAGCAATTTCTAATTTAAAGAGTTATTTTCTTTTAATATTAATAGAATGTTGTTCTAATAATTATTACTATTATTGCATTACAAGATAAAAGGAAATGAGAAAGAGTAAGGAGTGTTACATGTAGCTGTCTGAGCTGATTCCACCAAATGGGTGCAATAAAAAACTCAATCAATTATGAACCAAACATTTATACCTCATTTAGTCCTGTGTACCACTGTGCTTTTATAGCTACAGTATATATGCACAAAGCAGTAAATGCATCAACCACGTAAGTGTCTTCATTTATTGTGCTTGAATTATGATTTTATTTTTTAAGCCACCAAAATAATATAAAATAATGTTATTGATTAAACCGTCAACATTCATGGCCTTTTCACAAAGTTTTCATGGTCCATGTTTTGACTTATTTACCCCATGAAAATAACTGAACTCAATTTTCATGGGTCTTCAAAATGCCATGAAAAGGACATGAACATTTTCATGACCTGTTAATATTTTAATATTAATGGAATAACCATGGGTTTTTCATGGCCATGAATCCAGTGATGCCCCATTAAAAGTCCATGAATTGCAATATGAAAAACATGGTGTTTGATTCATGGGTTTTTCAAGGTAATTAAAAATCCATTAAAATCCACATAAAACTTTCATGGCATTTTCATGGGTATTTCAGGGACTTGCCCAAACCTGAGAGGGTTTTCATGGGCCATGAAACTTAAAATATTAAGGGGATTTTAATGGCTTTTTTAATGCTTTTTTCATGCCTTTTTCAGGGTGGCTTACCATGAAAATCTCCTTACATTTGGCCATGAAAATACCATTAAAAACCTCTAAAAAACCTGTGAATTGACCATGAAAAAATTCACACGATTTTCATGGGTTTTTATTTCATAGTGTAACTTCACAAAAGTTCAGGTTTCACGAGTAATCATCGTTTTATTGCTACAGAACTGTTTCGTATGATGCAAGGACCACACTCATCGGGCAATAAAAATAAAAATCGCCTGATCGCAGGTTAGCTCTACGGAGGACTGCATATTCCCAGGAAAGTTAATTGTGAAAACAATAACCTTTGTGGGGCAAACAGAGTGTATCACGGGGGATTCGAAAATAGCCAAAATAGATTGAAACCTGTCTCCAAACGTATTTTACTTGCTTTTGAATTAAACAGGAAGCTTACTACTTACTGAAGAGCTGCTAATATGCCATTTACATGTTCAATTATTGTTTAAGCTATAACATTTATTTATCTCTTATCTACATCTTTTTATGTTTGTTAATTAAAAGGCGACCACACGAATACAATTTCTTACTTCCCGGTTCAAAACTCATAAGGCCATGCAACTAAAACCATTTCCATCAGCTATTCATCAGTGTTTCAAATATGAAGCCTTCGAAGATTTTATCGTGAGTCAACATACCAGAACAAAAGAAAACAAGATGTGAATTAATTAATTAGTGAATGAACGCTATTTTTCTCGCCTGTAATTTTTCAAAGTTAACCATGACCGCCAATAATCCCTCAAAGGTTGATTAAAACCCTTTCACTTTGTTGAAGTCTGCTTTCTTATGGCATGATCACAAAAGTTCCCTAAACAAACTGTTATCCCACAGCACGAGGCCTATAACTACCCAAAACAAGAAAATAGGGAGTTTTATTACCAAATTTAATATCATTCTCATCTGAATCGGTAGAAGCAATTACCACAAACCTTTAATGACCCCATCTAAACCCCTGTCCAATAGCCCACATTTGACATATTAAAATTCTAACATGACTTCGAGGCTTTCTGGTCATTTTTCTATATTTGGTTTGGTTTTCTTTGCGCTCAAGTGTCTTCTGGGAATTGCGAGACAATGGAGTCGTGAACAATTTGAAATTTTGACCCTAAAGAATTTTAATATATCAAACGTGAACTATTGAGGATGTATTTATCGACTTCTTTCTGCCAAGTTTTTTTAGCCTGCTCGATCACTCGTACCTTTACAAAGAGGAGTAAAAGGAAAGTAAATGAACATGTCAATTTTTTTTTATCTCTTTTTGCCTCACTCAAATGAAAAATGCAGCTATTCATGTTATAGATAATTTATTCATCGTCGCTCGAAAAAGTTTTACAAAATATAAAAAATAAAAATGAAAAAACACATACGCAAGGGTCCAATGCAAGCACACTTCAAAATATAGTCATGATATCTTAGTCAGCGGGGTTCTAGAAATAATCACTAGAGGGAGTTAACTAAGTAAAAGAAAAAGAAGATTACGAAAATATGTTTGTACTTTTGTTTTGAAAAGGCAGGAAGAAGCCGCCAGCCGGTGTCACAGTCAGTAACGAAAGTAAAACAACGAATTAAGAAAAAGGTAACATGAAATAAGCCTTCTTTTGTTTTCATTGTTATATTTACAACTTTTCGGAAAGTTTTCGGAAATTTCCGACGAGCATCCGAATTTTATTTATTTATTTATTTATTTTTACAGGGAGAGTCCCCCTGTCGGGGGTTGGATCGGACACCGAGAGTCGGTACCCACCGTTCTTCATTCATCTAATACAGTATATAGATTTAGCCAAGGCTAAAAGCGAAGCGTCCATTTATAATCTTTAATTACTTAAAACCAAAAAATTAAAACGAATAAGCCCCAACCTATACAAATCCAGAAATTTATACTCAACTGAATTGCTTCCTTCCCTTTAGATAGCTTTCCATCTAGCGGAGGAGTGTACCTGCTATACCAAGTCTCTCTCTAGTTTCGTTAACAGGATTGGATGAGAAACGCTGTCGAAGGCTTTTTTGAAATCGATAAAGACTACTGCAAAGGTAAAACCTGAGTCGAGTGCTCTCCTCCACTTTTCTGTGAGGAGTGTTAACGAACTGAATAGTTCCGTGGAATGACCAAGGCGGTATGCCCATTGATTGGCCGTAACCAGTTTATTAGGGACCTTTAAGCAACGACGACGACGACGACAACAACAACGTCAAAAGACAATTGGTTTTATGAGCAAAACAACTGCTCTGCACGTGCATCACGCTTCTTAGTACATTTCTCTGACATCCACTGCACGACGACGACGTGAAAATTCTCAATGCGACGTTTTATGGAGGACGTGGATATACTACGACAAATTTTCCTTTCTCTATTTAAACATGGAAAAAGCCTTTAAGAATTCAACTCCGTGCAGGAAAAGTCGCCTACATTTGACGAATTGAGCGGCTCCAAATAGACGCGATAAAGTTTGAAAGGATGCAAACTCATTTTTTTAGTGATGTTTTCACTGCCGTCGTCGCCGTCGTTGCTTAAGGTCCCTGTTATCTGTATAAACGTGAACTTAACACGGATTCAAGGATGTTACTTAGGACACTTAACAAAGAAACTGGTCTGAAGTTGCCACACTCTGTTTTGTCGACTTTCTTGAACATGCTGAGCTGGAATAGGCTGACTGCTGATGGAACTATTGAATCATCTGCTAGCTTCAATAACTTCGGCTGGAAGTTGTCAGGTCCGGTGGATTCTTTATTTTGAGAGCTTTGACCTTATTCGCTTTGATCGTATTCGATGCTGTGGTCCCTGTAAGCTGTGGCGCTAAACTCTCCTCATTGACTTTATAGCCTATAACATTATTAACAATTTTTCCTCGAGTCCTTTTAAAACAGGAGTAATGTGAGAGATGCGAAGGGGTGTTCGTTACAAGTCCGGCAACAGCATTTTGAACTCTTTGAAGTTTTAAATATTAATGTGAATAGTAAGAAGCCCATATAATGGGCTGTTGCAGTAGCCCAATTTACTGGTAATAAACGCATGGATAAGGTATATGGCAGTTTGATGAGACAGATGCTTTCTAATCCTACGTATTTCGGTAGATATAATAAAAAGACTAGCTGCAGATACTATTGACATGACTAAGCATGTCTAGATTAGTGTCTAACCATGATCCCAAGTTTTTTACTTGTGTTGAAGGACTTTTCCGAGATTCACCAACAATAAGGTGTGGGATCTCTACTGTCACTTCGAATCGCCTTTCTTAGGACAATTCACTGTAACACAACGGAGTACATTATGGATTTTAATCCTCTTGGATGTTTTTAAGTTATATCGTGTACATATTTCTATTTAAGTCAGTTACGTTTTGTTTGTTAGTTTTGGAGATCACAAAAATAAAACTACTGTATAAATGAGATATACTCACGGAAAAGCTATGCCGTAAATTTTCTTAAGCAAATGAGTTATAGCCAATCAGAGGAGCGAACGATATTTCTCACACGTGAGAAAATTGATACATCCAATCAGAATCCGAACGATATTTTTTCAAGTGTTAGAAAAATGGTGCGTCCAATCAAAAGCCACAGAGATGTGTGAGTTTCGCGCCAAAGTTTCCGTTTTTTATAGGCGCTTGAAACTCGCAGCGCCCTTGCTTTGCAAGTTGCTTCGCAGATATTAAACAAGAAAGTTAGCCCTTTCCAGGCTCTCAGATAGTAGGGATGACGTATAACTACGTATAACCGGAAGGCATGCGAAAATATGAACGCATGATGCGGGAAAGGGGTGTCCAGTTTCCTCCCGTTTTGTTTTCGTGTTCGCCCATTCTCAATTTCGCAGACCCGACTACCATGGAGCCTGGGACAGGTTACGAGAAATTTTGTATCTTGAGACTACAAATTAACATTTTTCACGAAGAAAAGTGAAAATCATCTCAGAAATTGGAGTTGAATGGTTTCGTATGTAAATGTAAATGTAAATATCTTATTATCCACTCCCCACAGGGCTTTTCAGGGATAATTTACAACACTGGTTGGGGGACTTTGCCAAACTGCTTAAGGTGCAGTTTACAAGTACTAAAGGAATGAGTGATGATGCCCCCATACATGAGTGTGAAGTGAGATAGACCACTACACCGGGCACTACGTGCCCTACTCTTTACGAAGACAGTGTGTGGCTTCTTTAACGTCCCACAGATTTATTACATGAGCAAGGGCTTGTGAGAATGGGCCTACGGTTTATCGTCCTTATCCGAGAAGACTAGAAAGTCTAACCATTTGCAGATGTTATTACAAAGGCAGCACTTTGTCCTCAGTTATTTAAAGACCCTGAGTGTTGGTCCGGCCGGGGTTTGAACCTACGGCCTCCCGCTCAGCAGACCGGCGCTCTCCCAACTGAGCTAACCGGGCGGCGGATTTCTTCATTGTCAATGAAGAAAATTGTAGAGAGCGGAAAAACAACAGCAGAAGTAGAAAAACAGAACGAGACGTGACATTAAATTTTACTTTTTAATCGGAGTCATTTTTTCTTCTGTTTATCATAAAACCTGCCATTCTATTCAAATACATTCATTTTTAATTCTACATTCAAAATAAAAAGTTAACGTAACTTGTAATTCCTGGATTACCTCATATCCTTACCCTCATTATTTTTCTGAACACATGTTTTTCCTAATATACATTTTTTTCAATAGTCATTTATTTACGCAACACATGTTACAGTTACAAAGTTTAAGCCAAAAGACAGTAACAATATCACAAACTGACCAAAATTACATAAAAACGAAAAACAAAAATGATACAACAGTTGTAATAATTCACATAAATACGTTAGCATTAGACCCGTTAGTAAGTTGATAGAATTCTTTCTAACCAATTGAAGAAAGGGGTCTTTCGAAATCGTACCTCCAACTGATCATAGCCTTAAAATCATCCATAGATAATTTACTAAGTGCTAACTTGATTGTGTACAAGTAATACTTAGCAAACAAAATTAAAGAGAAAAATCGGGCTTTTCGACAATTTCCGATGAGCTTTGGTTCTTTCTATAATTATCAATGTTTTTCTTAAATATACTCTCTTTGTCATTTCAAAGTTTATCATTTTAGCATTAGGGAAAGATTTGAAATAAAAAGCTGGCAGAATGATGAATGTCTTAGTATGTATATAATAAAAACAATACTACATGGAAAGTGCTTTGTACGGTATTTACGCACTTGTCGTTCTTGTATTAGAAATGGAACGAGTGAGGGCAGCGAACGGGGGAGATTTCTGATACGTCAACAACTCGTGCGTAAGTACCGTACACGTGCACTTTCCATGAAGTATTCTATATTTTTAAATGAAGGAAACCAGTGAACCAGTGCTTAATACTCTAAGAAATATACAGCCCAAATTAACTGCGAGGTTTCTCAGTTTAGTCTTTAAACCAACTTTTGCCATAGTCGCGTGAGAACTTAACTGAAAACGAACTTTGACCCGGATTGAAAATCGCAAATCTTGTAGTCTGTGTTGTGTGGCGCATGCGTATCTGATCTGGTGCGACAACCACGCGATCCAGATAAGCCTTAGGCTGAGCTGTTCGATTTTATCATTTGAATGCAGTACGAACCTCACTCTGAAACAAAACTCATTCCGGAATGAAAGTCAATCCTGTATCGTATAAACAGCCCCTTAGTCTCAAAGAAAAACTGAAAAAAACTGAAGGCCGTCGTTTTTTGTTGGATCCCAGCGCTCTAGATTAAAATATATATGCAGGTCCCAGTTGCTCTTTACGAATTATAATGTATGCATGTTCAATTAAAAACACTAGGAGTTGTAATTAGCGAAATAGGACAACTCCACTTGAAAAGTTTCTTAACTTCACATACAAAATAATTATCGACTATGCAACGCAAAGTAGACTAACAAAGCAGTCATAACGTAAAAATTTATTGCGGAGGAAATTATATTGTCAGCTGTATTGTGGCAGCAAACTGAGAGGACTTTAATTTTGAAAGCCTGTTTAATTAAGTTATATGACGATTATTCCGTGACCAGTAACTTCAATTAATTTCATACAATGTGTTAAAGGGAATAAAACCCGACATGTAGTTCATCCCTACAATATCTTAGACGGTGGATAAACTGAAGAAAAAAAATTTAATAAATAAAAAAGAAACCGTGGACGAAGATCCTGCTGGTTGTCAACGTTGGATCTCAAGAAAAGAGATCTAATCAGCGAAAATATTTGGAGCAAAAAAAGAAAAAAAAAAAACGAGAAGTCCAAAGACTACAGCAAAAGCTGAGAAGAACGTTTATTGATTTTTTAAACAATATTTCGGCTGGCCATACCAGACTTTTTCAGGTTTACAGAATCAAATGGTCTGGTAAGGATTACTCTTAAACAAGAGGGCCACTGTTAATGAGTTTTCCGTGCCAGCTTACTTCTTTTGAAGTCATCAAAAACAGCAGCTGTGTACAGTTGGGCCAATCAAGCGGTCGCGTCTCGGTCGGTTTTTATACAAACCGTTCCACTTGCTGTCAGAATTGCGCACTTAGGATTACAAAATCAGTTTTCTTGAGGTATGTTTTCACTCAGTATTTTTTACTTAACTAAGTTGTGTAATCAGCTTTTGATATTTTTTTGGCTCGACCAAGATGATAAAGAATTGAAAGAACGATGATGGCCCGGTTAATTAATTTTTGCAAATACTTTTTTAACGTTATCCGTTGTTGCCGGGGTGAAGGTAATTTTGAGCTCCATCCTTTCTTCATTTCCTTTTTAAGTTTTAAAACGCATGGTTTGTGCTGCGTCGATTATTTAATTATTTATTTATTTTTTGACTCTTTAGCTACTTGTTTACAAAACAGAGCATTCGCAAAAATACTAAGCCAAACATTCCAGTTGGAAATAGCAAGAATTATTCCTAAGTGATTCTCATTTAGCAGAGGGTCACCCATGTCAATCCATCTCTTTGTCTCCGTGTTGCCTGATTCTTTTTAATTATTCCTTAGGTGTAATATTCATCGTTGAAAAAGGCAGCTGATGAAAGCAACTTTTCAGGAACAACCAATAACGGAGCGTCT
Source organism: Porites cylindrica (assembly GCA_964035525.1). Taxonomy (NCBI): domain Eukaryota; kingdom Metazoa; phylum Cnidaria; class Anthozoa; order Scleractinia; family Poritidae; genus Porites; species Porites cylindrica. Next base: position 53,421,445 of record OZ037776.1, read on the forward strand.
TCCATCCAGCACCTGCCGATTAGCATAAGACCTGAGGACTCTGAATACTGGACCATGACGAATCTAGCGCCCTTCCGAAGGACTTTAATTCAAGAGAGGCAGTTGTTTTCAATATCTGAAGGTAAAATGTTTACCTTAAACCATAACGTTTTGTTTCCGGAACGAATGTTCTCTAGCCAGTTTAGCATAGTTGGAGGAAACAAAATCAATCAACTGTTGTCTGTTGGTTAGGTTGGAGGAGATTGAGGGGTGTTTTCGTGTTCATCGGAACGTTAACTGTCAGTTTCATTTGGTTGATGGACTTCAGTCAGTTTAGTCAATCAGCTTGACAGAATTAGCGTATGGCATGAAATATTCGCGGCAGTTCACCGATGGGAAAAAATGCTTCCCAGCTAGAAAACTATGGTACAGTAGTAAAACAAATAGTACGTTGTATGTTAACATATCAAAAATCTCACGCGTTCACTGCCCTCGCTCGTTAGGCTGCGTTGGAGGTTATTTCTTAACGGGGCAAATTTTTCAGATCCCCCGACAGCACACAAAATTTTTTGACAACCCCTCCCCCTCTCTTGACTAAAAAAAAAAATTACAACTCCCCCCCCCCCCCCCCCCTCCACCCAGTCTTGACGAGGGAAGTAACATATAGGCAACACGATGAAATGGTGCAGAAATTTAATGTTTAAAATGAAAAAAAAGGTAACCAAAGGTTCACAGATTTTTGGATTTCCGGTGTAAAGAAAGTTGTAAGACTTGTAAGAGATTATTACAGCTAGTTGTGCTTCTGACTGGGAAATTGCATACCGGGGCCATGTGGCAGCCTAGATTCAATAAAAAACGCAATCATTCCCAGATAGTTTAAATTTGGGACTTAGACTAGCAAAGAACAAGCCCAAGTGAAAAGAAAAGAAACAAACTAAAAAAGCCAACAAAAAGGCAGATGTAAAGCCTTACAATGGTTCTAAAAGATATTGAATGGCCTGATCATTTAAGCATTGAAAGAAAAGGGAATTGCAAGTCATGATCAGCCTACCTCTGAAGAAAGGCCCATCATATATACTTTATATTCACTGAAATACAAATCTCTCCAAAAGAGGAGATGGAGGTTAATTCACTACTTTTAATTATTAAGGTGACCAGCTTGAACATAAACAAGAGAGAGAAAAAAAATGAAATATAAAATTTGTTATGCATCGGGTCAAAATTTACCTTATGGTCCAAATTTATTTTACTTTCACCAAGGAATAGTAAGGACTATGAAATGAGTTTTTACAGCAGAAACATATTTGTCTCTACTTGGTCGTGATGATGTTATAATTTATTCAGGTATGATGATGCCATAGTTAATTTTTAGTTGCAATGATCATGTTCTTATTTTGTCATAATTGTAGAACCTCCGTGTGTTCAAAATAAAAGCGAACAAGTCTCGAAACGCCATATCTTTCTTGCAATCGCTTTGCTACGAAAACTACTTGTTCTAGTTCGCTATACTGACTAAAAAATCGAATATAGACAAAACTCAGACACAAAATGGAGCTTAAATTCTTTACTTCAAACTTGATTGCACAATAACAAAACCCGTTCTCTCTAGTCTCAGCGTTTGGTGAGCATTTGACCTATTTGTTTTCTCGTGAACTACGTGTGTTCTAAACACATTGACTTAAATAAATTTTTCTTTTCATTTCAATGCATTCATAAGATTTAAATTAAGGGACGAATAACTTTAGGAATAGAAAAGTCCCATCAACTTCTGAAATGGCATGATATGTAGCTGAATCTAAAGTAACTTATAAGTGGCCCGATAATTTTTTTGGTGAGTATCTAGGTTGGGGGGACGGCTAAAAGAAGGGGAAAATAAGTCCAAAAAAAGCAAAAAAAGAAGGGAGGAGAGAAAGCGAAAATAAAAAGTCAACACTGCTGTGTCACCAGAGGTAACCCAGACTCTGTGACAGTACCACAGTACGGTTCCAGTAAAATTACAGTGTTTGTATGGGGTAAAAATATCATCCTAAAATTTCTAGGAAATACTAAATAAAGATCAATGAAACTTACTCTGCAGTTAATTGTTGTTGTCCTTATTGCTCCAACCAAGTTTCGTGATAATTTGCAGTAATTTGTTCAAATTCACTCTATCTACAATAATAATATACAAGGTAGGAAACACGAGGTGCCATTTTCGCCGACATGCTCTCATTCAACACAACTTTTTCCACGAAATTCGAACTCCAACGGAAAATAAACATGCCAGGATCGTAGAAATAGGATAGCAGCAGATATAGAAACCAATGAAGCTTTCCCAGATAGAGAAACGAATCCCAAAGACTTTGACAAACTCGAAGAATATAATCCAAACACACCGAGAATACGCTCGCCGAAGCAGCCGGGCCAGATCAACGCGCGGCCAAGAAAATGAAGCCTGGGCACTGTACAAAAAAATTCCATCCCGGGGTTCCTGGGGTGACCTTTCTAGGGACCGATACATCATTTGCTCAAGGCTACCCAAGGCTACCCTCCCCTGCTGGAAAAATACTTGATAGAAGGCAATTGTTCTTCCTAGCCAATCACCATTTGCCAGAGCAAACTCCGCACACGCGCCTGAATTTAAATGGCTAAAAAAAGTAATATAATCAGGAGAGTCTGCGGAGTTACAAGGCGTCCCATTTCTTTTACTAAGGAATGCAAATAACAGTAATGAAACTAATGAAATAACAACGCGAAATGCTTACAAGGCGGGCTAAAAACAAGGTTGAACAAAAGGTAGATGATGACTGAGATACTGTTGCTGTGAACTCTCGAGCGAAACTATCGTAAATAAACGGTGAAGCTTACAAACTAATGTCAAAAATTATACAGAAAATTGCGACAGAATATGAATTGCGATAACTGAGACGAATGTGAAAGGCACGTGCACTAGTAAACAAAGAACTAGCGCGATTAACATATTTAGCGATTAATGCGGCAGTAACACGCCGACTTCTTGTCAATACAAGTGAACGCTCTATCGGTTAAATATGTGAATCATCGTGATACACCTCTCTTTGAATTTGGTCCTGTTGTACAAATGCCTCGGTAAGAGCCAAAATTCACTTATATATCTTTTGCTCCTTTTAAGTTTTGTAAATCGTCCTTCGTTGTTCTTTCCTTTGCCCTTATAACCTTGCCCTATAGATGCTTGATAAACTTTCTGAGGACCAGCGCCAGGAGCTGAATATAGTTCGAGAGGAAAATAATCTCTTTATAACAGGCCATAGTGATTGGCTAGGAAGAACAATTGCCTTCTATCAAGTATTTTTCCAGCAGGGGAGGGTGGCCTTGGGCAAATGATGTATTGGTCCCTAGAAAGGTCACCCCAGGACCCCCGGGATGGAATTTTTTTGTACAGTGCCCAGGCTTCATTTTCTTGGCCGCGCGTTGATCTGGCCCGGCTGCTTCGGCGAGCGTATTCTCGGTGTGTTTGGATTATATTCTTCGAGTTTGTCAAAGTCTTTGGGATTCGTTTCTCTATCTGGGAAAGCTTCATTGGTTTCTATATCTGCTGCTATCCTATTTCTACGATCCCGGCATGTTTATTTTCCGTTGGAGTTCGAATTTCGTGGAAAAAGTTGTGTTGAATGAGAGCATGTCGGCGAAAATGGCACCTCGTGTTTCCTACCTTGTATATTATTATTGTAGATAGAGTGAATTTGAACAAATTACTGCAAATTATCACGAAACTTGGTTGGAGCAATAAGGACAACAACAATTAACTGCAGAGTAAGTTTCATTGATCTTTATTTAGTATTTCCTAGAAATTTTAGGATGATATTTTTACCCCATACAAACACTGTAATTTTACTGGAACCGTACTGTGGTACTGTCACAGAGCCTGGGTTACCTGTGGTGTCACTTTTAAACCAAAACCCAAATTTTGCGTTTTGCGCATGCCCGAACGTAGATGGGTGAATATATGAAACAGAATGCCGTAAAGTTACGACCTGTAAACGGTTTTGTGGTAAGTTTTAGCTCTTTACTACTTTTACTACTTTACAGTTTTAGCTCTCTTTCGATGCCTCGAGTAATTTTTAGATTTGGAGGGCTTCCTGTTTTGTTTTTTATTTTAGCAACAAATAAAATGCAGCCTTGATGAATTATGAAATTAACCAAAATTGTTGTGACATATTTTCCCAAGTTCAGTTGTAGCTGCGTCCTTCGGTTCTGCATAAACTACAGAATTTCCAGTTTTGAACAAATGAATTGTTGGCTTTGTATTCCAAACACTCCTTATCTCTCTTGTCAGTTTTTTTGACATTTTACCCGTTTTTCCACTTCTTAGAAGAATAATCTTTATTAATATGCTTTTATCAATGTAAACTGGGATGATATTATAATCTTGTGGAGGAACATCACCACTAAGAGCTAGAAGATTGATTAAATTTAGTGAAAATAACGTGCAAGCTAGGAAGCTAAATGAACCAGTTGGTTTTCTTGTTAGCTCCCTGAACTATTTTGGTTCTAGGTAGCAGGTAAATGATCGAAAGAAATACAAGGGGAAAATAGAAAACAAGGAAGAACTTATTTACACATGCACTTCATCAGCATGAAGAAAACTTACTTCATTTGCTGTTTTGACAGTAGATAACGTGTAAGTCTCTTCGGAATATGGACGCACTTGTTTTTGAGAACAACAATTTGACTACATTGTGTACATTAGTTCTTGCGCTCGGCTTATCAGTAAAGATAAGTGTTTAGCTGTATATCTCGAGTTGTTGCAATGTTGTGTTACTGACATATAAGAAACATGTTGTCGAATACCTAATTTAAGGCGAATTTTGAGACTTATAGAGGCTATAGAGTATTCTTAACTGTTACAAGGCCTAGTAGGCCCGTTGAGCATAGGTTAGGCTTTCTCTGATTCACTACCAAGTGTTGTGCCAAAAAATACTAATCTTACAATATGATTCTGTCTGTTTCATGTAAATTTTTTTTGTATGTTTTTTGCAACACTTAAGCTAATATGCCATAAGAAATATTATAGAGGATAGATTATAATATGTTTGTTTTATTCGTTGGATTGAAAGGTAAGATATACCTGCTTTATTTCGATATCATTCCAGTGTTTTGAGATATAAAAGGAACAGACAATCAGATGTGATATTGCAACTCGTCGATCATGACGACACCTAGGTATTTTATTTTATTTTTATTTTTTTTACAGTTTCTAAACAACAGTATTGACCTGGCATGATCATATTGACCATGCAGCTACAAAGAATAGTTGCGAAGAAGCTAGGCAACTTAAAGACGATTAATCTTCTGCTCTCGTGTTTATGCAAAAAAGCGTTTTGTAATGACAACGGTCATCGCCATGCTGAAATATGCAAGTATCGTTTGGGCGACATGACAACAAACTATCACAGAATTCGTTCCAAATTCTCCAGAACAGCTAAGGTGGTTATCGACAGAGCGTTCATTCTTCTTCAGCGAAGCATATTTTATGTAGATCTGAGCGGGATAAATTTTTCTCAGAGGGCTTCTTACTGTGATGGCCTATACGGTTAGGCTCCGTCTTAGGGGGAATACCTTTTTCATGCTTCAGTTATATGAGAGGGCTGGGCTTTCACTAGGTAAAGTATAAGAAAGGGATGGGAAATCGGTCATTTCGGTTGTGGCCGTGAGAGAGACAAGAAAACTTTCTGGTCTGGTTACATATTGGTGTTAAAAAGACGGTGCAATTACAGGAGTTAAAAGAGATGCGTGTGTTTTAAACTAGGTTTGTGAAAGAGGTACCATTTGTCAACAGAAGGTACACTACAGGGCAATCTTTTTTCTCAAAAATGGTATATTATAGAGTAAGGGGTTGGACCTAGAGGCCGGACCTCCCCGATTAAGACTTCGTTGAATGGAGGATTCTTTGAGTTCTTTGAGTTCATACATCAAGGCACACTACATTTGTTCAGATGATGTTGAAGATACGCGCAAAACATAAAAACCAAGGAAGAAAGGCCAACACTGAGTTGGTTAGCTATTAGAACTATCAAAAATAGTCTTAGACTGGTAGGAAATATAATTTAATGCGTACATATATGTTATTCACCGGTTGGGAGGTCTGTTTTGGGAGAAACTGTGCCCGAGGTCTTCTCATTTTTTTGCTACTGAGATTTAAGAGTTTCAGAAAAATTTTACTTCAGCATCCAACCTTATTGGGTGTTGAAGAAGGGCGCGTTCGTGTTGAGGGCGCGCGATCGATTGCAAAAACAACTTAACTTGTAATTTATTTTCATTTATATTATCACAATTAAGCTCTCTTTAGAATAAAGAGAGGTTTTTGTGTCTTGGTAGACAATTCATAATCTGAGTATCAAGCAAGGATAAAAGAATTGACGAGCTTAAAAGCCACAGGAAAGAAAGAACGGCAAAGATTTTCTTCGGCTGAATCGATCGAGCGGGATAAAAACTGCACAAAGGCTTTATAAAAAGTGCTAATTACACATACCATTCTTAGGGTTTTGAAGTGAATTCAAATAAAAGAAGGCGATGTGGGTAACTAAACAATTATGTAAACAAAGAAATAAAAACGGCGATAACTGACTGCTGGAAAAGTTGTTCGTGTTGTTTATTCAAGATTGAAAGCTACAAGCAATCTTTAACAACAGCCCTTGGCTCACTTGTTTGATTCTCCCTTCAGATGTTTTGTCTGAATAACAAAATTCACTTTTCCCTAGTTAATGCTAATAATAGCGCAAGTTTTAAAAGAAGAATGGTTAGAAATCACCGGTTTTGCTCATTCACAAACAACAAACAAACTTGTGAATAAAGCTGCCAACGATTCCGCCCGGGTTAGCGGGCAAGATCGTAAAAAACCGCCCGCTCGCAAGCTTAGAAAAAAATAAATGACGATATTTTACAGCCACAAGTTGCTCAAAATTTTCTTCTTAAAAGTGGATCAAAAGTTGCTTTTTATATAAAACTCAAAGTGCGGCAGGTGAAGTACTGATACCTTCTTTGGTTTTATTAATTATAGTCGTAATAATCATCAAAAAATGTAAAATAACTATTATTATTATTATTGTCACTATTAAAAACTGAAGCATTGGATAATGCAATCCTTGAGCTCTGATTGGCTTATATAGCCATCATATCATCATGGTATATGAGCCATACATTATACCATGCTCTCCAAATATTGTAGCTGTACTCGTCTGCTCAAAATAAAAAAGCAAGCTGAAAATTAGCTATTAAAATAACTAAGACAGAGAGACGGAGTGAAGGGGGGGAGGGGGTTTGATAGCAATTAACGAAATTCTGTCTACAGAATTGAAATTCATATATGATCACAGTTCGAACAATTTATAACGACTTTGACATCACATTTATAAAAAGTTACACCCTGAAATACAGAACTGAACAAATAAAGCGAATGAAATCTTTCAAAATCAGTCAAAATTACCAGGAAACGTTTTAAGCCGCAGCCGGACAATACTGTAAAGTGTCCGAGAGGGATGTCGTCTACCCGACTTATTTTCAACTCATTGGCAACCTACTGCCAGTAGTTTAGACTTTTGGCATTCTTGATTTCAATGCTTTCAGTCAACTCTAGAACATCCACCCCAAGTCTTCACCTTTGAACAGTCCGCCTGGCTAAATGGTGCAAATCTTGAGCGCTTTTTGGTCTTGCCATTCTCGAAAATTTTCCATGCCCATTTGTTCATGTAATCGTAGATTTTGGAACAGAATTGATAAACAATCCTTTTCCTCGTCGAACGTTTTGGGCGTCCCAAACCTTGAAGTTGACTCATTCATGTCGCACAAAAAACTGAATTTGATAAACCCTAATTTAAGTTGGATAATTCCCAAATGACACTTTCCATCCAAAAGGTTGCTATCACATTCTGTAGCGAACAAGTAAATAGACACAATTTATGCAAATTACGCAACGTAGTTTTATTCATGTTCTAAAGAAAGGAGCCCGGAAAAGTCGTCAAACGTAAGTATCTATTGCTTTGAATATGAACAGTTTGCAAAAGCACTTTCATGCATGCAGTGCACATAATGATTTGCTTGGCGATAACAAATAATTTTATCAGCTGTCTTTGAAAACAAAAATACGCATTATCTGGGTTGGCTAGAATCTTTGGGTAACGGTAAAAGAAGGTTTTGTTTTTCTGTCAGCTTAAAAAGCAGCTTAACTGCTGTTTGCCTGTCGTTGCGATAAATGCCATTATTTAAAGCAGTGAGCAATTAAATTCTATGGGAGAGCCATGCCTGACCAAACCAATCTGTGCCCGACGAACGGTTCTAGTGAACGCACAAAATGGCGGAGGAAGTGCGGACCGACTGAATAAGTAATAATTTCAAGTTTACAGTTTATTTCTTCGAGAGTTTAAGGTCAATTTTTGTTAACAAATTCTGAAAATATTTGGTATTTTGGGTCAAATCCTAGAGTCCCTTGGTCGCTCTGCGTTATGAATGACAAAATAGAAGAGGCGAAATGACCGAGCCAATTTACTGCGATTTTACAATTTGTTTTGTTATTCTCTATTTACTGAAGCTACCTCAGCTTTGCGCCCTCCGATGCAAGCGTGTTTAAAATGCATTTTTCCTAGTGATCATGTAAGTAACTCGCTCTGGAAAATAACTTACACTTTATTGATGGATTCCCTTTGATAACAACACGTATTTGCCTTACGTATGACTTCAATATTTATGTAATGTCTATATAACAAGAAGACCCGTCTGTATATGTAGCTGAATCTGGGGTAGCTTACAAGGGGCGCCATATTTTTTTGGTGAGTGTGTAGGTTGGGGCAGGACTGAAAGAAGGGAAAAATGCCAAGCAACAAACAAAAGTGAGTCCAAAAAAGCAAAAAAAGTCGAGGGGAGGAGAGAAGGCGAAAAGAAAAAGTCAACACTGCTGTGTCACTTTTAAACCAAAACCCAAATTTTGCGTTCAGCGTATGCCCAAACGTCGAGGGGTGAATATATGAAACAGAAGGCCGTAAAGTGTACGACCTGTAAACGGCTTTGTGGTAAGTTTTAGCTCTTTACTACTTTTACTACTTTACAGTTTTAGCTCTCTTTCGATGCCTGGAGAAGTTGTTAGATTTGGTGAGCTTCCTGTTTTGTTTTTTTATTTTAGCAAGAAATGAAATGCAGCCTTGATGAATTATGAAATTAACCAAAATGGTGGTGACATATTTTCCCAAGTTCAGGTGTACCTGCGTCCTTCGGTTCTGAGTAAACTACAGAATTCCCAGGTTTGAACAAATGAATTGATGGCATTGTATTCCAAACACTCCTTATCTCTCTTGGCAGTTTTTTAGACATTTTTCCCGTTTTTCCACTACTTAGTTGAATAATCGTTATTTTAATAAAGATAATGTAAACCTAAATAAAATATGCTTTATCAATGTAAACTGGGATGATATTATAATCTTGTGGAGGAACATCACGAATGAGAGCTAGAAGACAGATTAAATTTAGTGAAAATAACGTGCAAGCTAGGAAGCTAAATGAACCAGTTGCATGATTTTCTTTTTAGCTCCTTGAACTATTTACTTAGGTTCTAGGTAGCAGGTAAATGATCGAAAGAAATACAAGGGGGTAAAAGGAAAAAAGCAAGAACTTATTTTCACATATTGCGTGATCAGCAGCATAAAGAAAACTTGAATCATTTGCTGTTTTGATAGTAGATAACGTATAAGTTTCTTCGTAAATACAGACGCCGTTTGATTTTTTTTTTTAAAGAAGTTGGAAGGTCTTTCCAAATATCGATAGCTACGAAGGAGATTGATTGTTTCCCTGCATTGTCTACATTAGTTCGTACGCTCGGCTTATTAGTAAAGATCAGTGATTAGCTGTATGTCTCGTGTTGTTGCAATGTTGTATTACTAACTGATTGAATACCCTGCCGAATACCTATGGCAGACGGTCTTTATACCATGAATACACGAATTTTGAAACCTATAGACGATAAGTATTCTTAACTGTTAAAAGGCCTAGTAGGTTTAGCATAGGTTAGGCTTTCTCTGATTCACTACCAAATGCTGTAGCAAAGAATATTAATCTTACAATATGGTTTTGTCTGTTTTACTTAAATTTTTTGTATGTGTTTTGCAACAGTTCCTCCAGCTAATATGCCATGAGAAATATTATAGAGGATAGATTCTAAAATATCTGTTTTATTCGTTGCATTGAAAGGTTTTATTTGCCTTTATTTCAATATCATTCCAGAGTTTTGAGATATGAAAGGAACAGACAAATGCGATGTGATATTTCCAGCTTAAAGACTCGTCGATCACGACGACACCTTGGTATTTTATACATTTTCTGAACAACAGTATCGACCTGGCATGATCATTTTGACCATGCAGCTAATACAAAGAATAGTTACGAAGAGGCAAGGTAACTTAAACAGGATTAATCTTCTGCTCTCGTGTTTATGCAAAAAACGTTTTGTCTTGACAACGGTCATCGCAATGCTAAAATATTGAACACCATAGTTTGGGATGATATGACAACAAACTATAACAGAATTCCTTCCAGATTCTCCAGAACAGCCAAGGTGGTTATCGATAGAGCGTTCATTCTTCTTCATCCGAGCATATTTTATGTAGATCTGAACTGGATAAATTTCTCCCAGAGGGCTTCTCACTGTAATGGCCTATACGGTTAGGCTCCGTCTGAGAGGGAATACCTTTTTCATGCTTCAGTTATATGAGAGGGCTGGGTTTTCACTGGGTAAAGTATAAGAAAGGGATGGGAAATCTGTCATTTCGGTCGGTAAAAAAGTCCTAAAAGGGCTAACAGACACATTTTGTGGCTGTGAGAGAGACAAGAAATCTTTCTGCTCTGGTTACATATTGGTATAAAAAGACGGTGCAATTACAGCAGTTAAAAGAGATGCGTGTGTTTTAAACTAGGTGTGTGAAAGAGGTACCACTTGTCAACAGAAGGTATACTACAGGGCAACATTTTTTCTCACAATTGGTATATTATAGCGTAAGGGGTTAGACCTAGAGGCCGGATCTCCCCGTTTAAGACTTCGTTGAATCCCCTCCCCCCGCCCCCCACCTTCCCACCTGAAATTTCTATCCAGCTGATAACGCAATATTTTCCCCAAATATTTATCCCCTGGATAGTTCTTTATCAGACTGGGTTGCTAGTAGCTTCTAGTTTATTTTGATTCCAGTATTCCAAGTTAGAAGTTAAAGTTTAATTTCTTTAACGTTAGGAATTTATTACACCGTGACACCATTATTTTGGTATTACGACCGTTCTTCTAGTATACCGGCTGAAAGCAATAGCTATTAATGAAGGAGGATTCTTTGAGTTTTTTGAGTTCATACATCAAGGTACACTACATTTGTTCAGATTATATTGAAGATACGCACAAAACATGAAAAAAAAGGAAGAGAGGCCAACAAGTTGGTTAGCTATTGGAACTATCAAAAATAGTCTTACACTGGTAGGAAGTTATTCACCGGCTGGGAGGTCTTTATTGGGAGAAACTGTGCCCGAGGTCTTCTTATTTTTTTCCTACTGAGATTTAAAAGTTTCAGGAAAATTTTACTTCAGCCTCCAACCTATGTGTGTTGAAGAAGGGCGCGTTCGTGTGGATGTTATTCAAAGCGCGCGATCGATTGCAAACCAAAACAAAACATTACAACATGATTTTTAACTTGTAATTTACATTATCACAATTCAGCTCCCTTTAGAACAAAGAAAGGTTTTTGTGTCTTGGTAGACAATTGATAATGTGAATGTCAAACAGGGATAAAAGAATTGACGAGTTTAAAGGCCACAGGAAAGAAAATACGGCAAAGATTTTCTTCGGCTGAATATTTACTTTAAGACTTATTTAATCGATCGGGCGGGATGAAAACCGCTGCACAAGGCTTTATAAAAAGAGCTAAATTACACTTACCAATCTTAGGGTTTTGAAGTGAATTCGAATAAAAGAAGGCGATGTGGGTAACTAAACAATTATGTAAACAAAGAAATAAAAACGGCGATAACTGACTGCTGGAAAAGTTGTTCGTGTTGTTTATTCAAGATTGAAAGTTACATGTAATCGTTTACAACAGCCTTTTCTGAAAAGTAGAAAACTAGCGAGGCAAAATTCAATGAAAAACGGCAGAATCTAGATTCAGAGAAAAATTAACAGAATTCTGTCTGCAGAATTGAAATTCATATATGATCACAGTTCGAACAATTTATAACGACTTTGACATTACATTTATAAAAATTTGCACCCTGAAATACAGAACTGAACAAATAAAGCGAATGAAATCGTTCAAAATCAGTCAAAATTACCAGGAAACGTTTTAAGCCGCAGCCGGACAATACTGTAAAGTGTCCAAGAGGAATATCGTCTACCCGACTTATTTTCAACTCATTGTCAACCTCTTGCCAGTAGTTTAGACTTTTGGCATTCATGATTTCAATTCTTTCAGTCAACTCTTGAACATCCACCCCAAGTCTTCACCTTTGAACAGTCCGCCTGGCTAAATGGTGCAAATCTTGAGCGCTTTTTGGTCTTGCCATTATCGAAAATTTTTCATGCCCATTTGTTCATGTAATCGTAGATTTTGGAACAGAATTGATAAACAATCCTTTTCCTCGTCGAACGTTTTGGGCGTCCCAAACCTTGAAGTTGACTCATCCATGTCGCACAAAAAACTGAATTTGATAAACCCTAAATTAAGTTGGATAATTCCCAAATGAGACTTTCCATCCAAAAGGTTGCTATCACATTCTGTAGCGAACAAGTAAATAGACACAATTTATGCAAATTACGCAACGTAGTTTTATTCATGTTCTAAAGAAAGGAGCCCGGAAAAGTCGTCAAACGTAAGTATCTATTGCTTTGAAAATGAACAGTTTGCTAAAGCACTTTCATGCATGCAGTGCACATAATGATTTGCTTGGCGATAACAAATAATTTTATCAGCTGTCTTTGAAAACAAAAATACGCATTATCTGGGTTGGCTAGAATCTTTGGGTAACGGTAAAAGAAGGTTTTGTTTTTCTGTCAGCTTAAAAAGCAGCTTAACTGCTGTTTGCCTGTCGTTGCGATAAATGCCATTATTTAAAGCAGTGAGCAATTAAATTCTATGGGAGAGCCATGCCTGACCAAACCAATCTGTGCCCGACGAACGGTTCTAGTGAACGCACAAAATGGCGGAGGAAGTGCGGACCGACTGAATAAGTAATAATTTCAAGTTTACAGTTTATTTCTTCGAGAGTTTAAGGTCAATTTTTGTTAACAAATTCTGAAAATATTTGGTATTTTGGGTCAAATCCTAGAGTCCCTTGGTCGCTCTGCGTTATGAATGACAAAATAGAAGAGGCGAAATGACCGAGCCAATTTACTGCGATTTTACAATTTGTTTTGTTATTCTCTATTTACTGAAGCTACCTCAGCTTTGCGCCCTCCTATGCAAGCGTGTTTAAAATGCATTTTTCCTAGTGATCATGTAAGTAACTCGCTCTGGAAAATAACTTACACTTTATTGATGGATTCCCTTTGATAACAACACGTATTTGCCTTACGTATGACTTCAATATTTATGTAATGTCTATATAACAAGAAGACCCGTCTGTATATGTAGCTGAATCTGGGGTAGCTTACAAGGGGCGCCATATTTTTTTGGTGAGTGTGTAGGTTGGGGGAGGACTGAAAGAAGGGAAAAATGCCAAGCAACAAACAAAAGTGAGTCCAAAAAAGCAAAAAAAGTCGAGGGGAGGAGAGAAGGCGAAAAGAAAAAGTCAACACTGCTGTGTCACTTTTAAACCAAAACCCAAATTTTGCGTTCAGCGTATGCCCAAACGTCGAGGGGTGAATATATGAAACAGAAGGCCGTAAAGTGTACGACCTGTAAACGGCTTTGTGGTAAGTTTTAGCTCTTTACTACTTTTACTACTTTACAGTTTTAGCTCTCTTTCGATGCCTGGAGAAGTTGTTAGATTTGGTGAGCTTCCTGTTTTGTTTTTTTATTTTAGCAAGAAATGAAATGCAGCCTTGATGAATTATGAAATTAACCAAAATGGTGGTGACATATTTTCCCAAGTTCAGGTGTACCTGCGTCCTTCGGTTCTGAGTAAACTACAGAATTCCCAGGTTTGAACAAATGAATTGATGGCATTGTATTCCAAACACTCCTTATCTCTCTTGGCAGTTTTTTAGACATTTTTCCCGTTTTTCCACTACTTAGTTGAATAATCGTTATTTTAATAAAGATAATGTAAACTTAAATAAAATATGATAGCTTTATCAATGTAAACTGGGATGATATTATAATCTTGTGGAGGAACATCACGAATGAGAGCTAGAAGACAGATTAAATTTAGTGAAAATAACGTGCAAGCTAGGAAGCTAAATGAACCAGTTGCATGATTTTCTTTTTAGCTCCTTGAACTATTTACTTAGGTTCTAGGTAGCAGGTAAATGATCGAAAGAAATACAAGGGGGTAAAAGGAAAAAAGCAAGAACTTATTTTCACATATTGCGTGATCAGCAGCATAAAGAAAACTTGATTCATTTGCTGTTTTGATAGTAGATAACGTATAAGTTTCTTCGTAAATACAGACGCCGTTTGGTTTTTTTTTTTAAAGAAGTTGGAAGGTCTTTCCAAATATCGATAGCTACGAAGGAGATTGATTGTTTCCCTGCATTGTCTACATTAGTTCGTACGCTCGGCTTATTAGTAAAGATCAGTGATTAGCTGTATGTCTCGTGTTGTTGCAATGTTGTATTACTAACTGATTGAATACCCTGCCGAATACCTATGGCAGACGGTCTTTATACCATGAATACACGAATTTTGAAACCTATAGACGATAAGTATTCTTAACTGTTAAAAGGCCTAGTAGGTTTAGCATAGGTTAGGCTTTCTCTGATTCACTACCAAATGCTGTAGCAAAGAATATTAATCTTACAATATGGTTTTGTCTGTTTTACTTAAATTTTTTGTATGTGTTTTGCAACAGTTCCTCCAGCTAATATGCCATGAGAAATATTATAGAGGATAGATTCTAAAATATCTGTTTTATTCGTTGCATTGAAAGGTTTTATTTGCCTTTATTTCAATATCATTCCAGAGTTTTGAGATATGAAAGGAACAGACAAATGCGATGTGATATTTCCAGCTTAAAGACTCGTCGATCACGACGACACCTTGGTATTTTATACATTTTCTGAACAACAGTATCGACCTGGCATGATCATTTTGACCATGCAGCTAATACAAAGAATAGTTACGAAGAGGCAAGGTAACTTAAACAGGATTAATCTTCTGCTCTCGTGTTTATGCAAAAAACGTTTTGTCTTGACAACGGTCATCGCAATGCTAAAATATTGAACACCATAGTTTGGGATGATATGACAACAAACTATAACAGAATTCCTTCCAGATTCTCCAGAACAGCCAAGGTGGTTATCGATAGAGCGTTCATTCTTCTTCATCGAAGCATATTTTATGTAGATCTGAACTGGATAAATTTCTCCCAGAGGGCTTCTCACTGTAATGGCCTATACGGTTAGGCTCCGTCTGAGAGGGAATACCTTTTTCATGCTTCAGTTATATGAGAGGGCTGGGTTTTCACTGGGTAAAGTATAAGAAAGGGATGGGAAATCTGTCATTTCGGTCGGTAAAAAAATCCTAAAAGGGCTAACAGACACATTTTGTGGCTGTGAGAGAGACAAGAAATCTTTCTGCTCTGGTTACATATTGGTATAAAAAGACGGTGCAATTACAGCAGTTAAAAGAGATGCGTGTGTTTTAAACTAGGTGTGTGAAAGAGGTACCACTTGTCAACAGAAGGTGTACTACAGGGCAACATTTTTTCTCACAATTGGTATATTATAGCGTAAGGGGTTAGACCTAGAGGCCGGATCTCCCCGTTTAAGACTTCGTTGAATCCCCTCCCCCGCCCCCCACCTTCCCACCTGAAATTTCTATCCAGCTGATAACGCAATATTTTCCCCAAATATTTATCCCCTGGATAGTTCTTTATCAGACTGGGTTGCTAGTAGCTTCTAGGTTATTTTGATTCCAGTACTCCGAGTTAGAAGTTAAAGTTTAATTTCTTTAACGTTAGGAATTTATACACCGTGACACCATTATTTTGGTATTACGACCGTTCTTCTAGTATACCGGCTGAAAGCAATAGCTATTGATGAAGGAGGATTCTTTGAGTTTTTTGAGTTCATACATCAAGGCACACTACATTTGTTCAGATTATATTGAAGATACGCACAAAACATAAAAAAAAGGAAGAGAGGCCAACAAGTTGGTTAGCTATTGGAACTATCAAAAATAGTCTTACACTGGTAGGAAGTTATTCACCGGCTGGGAGGTCTTTATTGGGAGAAACTGTGCCCGAGGTCTTCTTATTTTTTTCCTACTGAGATTTAAAAGTTTCAGGAAAATTTTACTTCAGCCTCCAACCTATGTGTGTTGAAGAAGGGCGCGTTCGTGTGGATGTTATTCAAAGCGCGCGATCGATTGCAAACCAAAACAAAACATTACAACATGATTTTTAACTTGTAATTTACATTATCACAATTCAGCTCCCTTTAGAATAAAGAAAGGTTTTTGTGTCTTGGTAGACAATTGATAATGTGAATGTCAAACAGGGATAAAAGAATTGACGAGTTTAAAGGCCACAGGAAAGAAAATACGGCAAAGATTTTCTTCGGCTGAATATTTACTTTAAGACTTATTTAATCGATCGGGCGGGATGAAAACCGCTGCACAAGGCTTTATAAAAAGAGCTAAATTACACTTACCAATCTTAGGGTTTTGAAGTGAATTCGAATAAAAGAAGGCGATGTGGGTAACTAAACAATTATGTAAACAAAGAAATAAAAACGGCGATAACTGACTGCTGGAAAAGTTGTTCGTGTTGTTTATTCAAGATTGAAAGTTACATGTAATCGTTTACAACAGCCTTTTCTGAAAAGTAGAAAACTAGCGAGGCAAAATTCAATGAAAAACGGCAGAATCTAGATTCAGAGAAAAATTAACAGAATTCTGTCTGCAGAATTGAAATTCATATATGATCACAGTTCGAACAATTTATAACGACTTTGACATTACATTTATAAAAATTTGCACCCTGAAATACAGAACTGAACAAATAAAGCGAATGAAATCGTTCAAAATCAGTCAAAATTACCAGGAAACGTTTTAAGCCGCAGCCGGACAATACTGTAAAGTGTCCAAGAGGAATATCGTCTACCCGACTTATTTTCAACTCATTGTCAACCTCTTGCCAGTAGTTTAGACTTTTGGCATTCATGATTTCAATTCTTTCAGTCAACTCTTGAACATCCACCCCAAGTCTTCACCTTTGAACAGTCCGCCTGGCTAAATGGTGCAAATCTTGAGCGCTTTTTGGTCTTGCCATTATCGAAAATTTTTCATGCCCATTTGTTCATGTAATCGTAGATTTTGGAACAGAATTGATAAACAATCCTTTTCCTCGTCGAACGTTTTGGGCGTCCCAAACCTTGAACTTGACTCATTCATGTCGCACAAAAAACTGAATTTGATAAACCCTAAATTAAGTTGGATAATTCCCAAATGAGACTTTCCATCCAAAAGGTTGCTGTCACATTCTATAGCGAACAAGTGACATTTCTGAGCGTAAATAGACACATTTTATGCAAATTACGCAACGTAATTTTTTTCATGTTCTAAAGAAAAGAGCCCGGAAAAGTCGTCAAACGTAAGTATCCATTGCCTTGAAAATGAACAGTTTATTAAAGCACTTTCATGCATGCAGTAGGTAGATACATAATGTAGGCACATATTGATTTGCTTGGCGATAACAAATAATTTTATCAGCTGTCTTTGAAAACAAAAATACGCATTATCTGGGTTGGCTAGAATCTTTGGGTAACGGTAAAACAAGGTTTTGTTTTTCTGTCAGCTTAAAAAACAGTTTGACTGCTGTTTGCCTGTCGTTGCGATAAATGCCATTATTGCCAACGAGAGAAACCGAGCTAAGAAGCGAGGTTGACTCGGTGGCAGAATTATAACGCCGTGGAATGTAGGCAAAAACTCTCAAATTCCGCGTAACCCTCTAAAATTTGCATTTTTGACCATATTTGGGTGTAAGTAAGACCCCATATTTGGGTAGTGACGTCATGGTCTTGTATTTACAACTCGTGGTTCAAGATTGGGTGATTCAGTGTGCAGCTGTTCGTTGTCTGTTCAAGAGGACCTAACTGGTGAGCAAGCTTTAATGTGATTTCTAGTTTGAAAAGGCAAGTAGTGCTCTGGTTTGCTTTATAAATTGTGTTTAAAGCAGCAGCCGATCAAGGAACAGGGTCTTACGCTCAAGTTCTTGTCAGAACTAGCTTGTTCTTTGCAGCTCGATTTACATTGAAGTAGCGTGTTCGCTTCTCGACTCAGAACCAGAGTTTCCAGTGTTCTCTTTTCCTTTGTGAATTGAATTTTAAGCGGTAGTTGATCAAAGCATAGGGTTATATTCTCAAAACTTATATCAGAACAAGCGCGTTCTTCTCAGGCCGATTTACATTGAGCCAGTCCTCACATCCTGTGAGGAATGCAACGTATTTGCGGACCTTTTTTTTAGAACTTATTTATGTCTTTCGAGAGATTTTGTCAACCAGCATGTTTTTTTGCTGCTCGATTTATATTGAGACAGCCCAAAACTCCCGTGAGGAACTAGTGCAATGAATTTGCGGACCTTTTGTTTTTCAGACTATCATTATGCCTTTCAAGAGACTCTTTGTCCTGTGACACTCGCTCATTAGATCTTTGTATTTTATTCAAGTTTATATTTTTATACCTCTAATACATTCCGCCCCATTCTTGCGCGCTTCTCACACATTTTACTTTACACCATATTATTTCTTACGTATATTACCACGCGAAATATTTTTTCTTATCCCTGATGACGTTGTTGCTCGGGATTTAATTTAAATTTTTAATTTCAGCATTCAAAGGCCTCATTTGAACTATATTTTTCTTTCTAACGTTTATAGCTTTGATACAATGGAATTTTCCATGAAACATAAGTGCTAACGTGCTCATATTTATCAACAAAGCTTCAAACCATGTTGTTATTGTTTAATGAAAGTGAAAGCCCAGAATGTGCCGAAGTTGTTGTTTTGAAGCTGGGTGCCGTCCTTTTCTATAGCGGAATCCATTTTAAACCTCTAAAACTATGAAAAAAAAAATATCGGAAAGATCTGAATAGGCACATTCCACGAAAGATAAACGAATTCGCCTCGTTGGCACTTGCCGGAAGGTACCCCTAGTTTAAAACAAAGAACAATTAAATTTTATGGGTGTGCCATGCCTGATCAAACCAATCTGTGCCCGACGAACGGTTCTAGTGATGGCACGAAATGGCGGAAGAAGTGCCGACCGACTGAATAAATAATAATTTCATGTTTACAGTTTATTTCTTTGAGAGTTTAAGGTCAATTATTGTTAACGAATTTTGAAAATATTTGGTATTTTGGGCTAAATCCTACAGTCCCTTGGTCGCTCGTTACAATTTGTTTTCTTATTCTCTATTTACTGAAACTACCTCAGCTTTGCGCCCTCCGATGCAAGCGTGTTTAAACGGTAATTAGAGGAACATTTTAACTTAGCAATTCAAAATAGATGGTAATTAAACTGTAACAATTAACACTTAAAATGCATTTTTCCTTGTGATCATGTAAGTAACTCGCTCTGGAAAATGATGTTGCACTTTATTCAGGCATTCCCTTTGATAACAACACGTATTTGCCTTACGTATGACTTCAATATTTATGTAATGTCTATAGAACAGGAAGACTCGTCTTTATATAGAGGATATTACACGGTGGCGCGAAGATATGAATTTTATTTTCGAGTGGCAAAACAATATTTTACGAACGAGCGAAATGTCTTCAAGCCGCCGTCTAATGTTCTTTTTATTATATAGACAAAAAGACATCGATAAAATAGATTTTTATTCGCCAATACAAAAAGTAATTGTGACGGCTCAAATTTACAGTACAGCAAAATAAGACATTGTTTACAATAATCTTGAGAAATAACACTGAGCTGAATAGGGCTCCACAATGACAAAATATAAGTAAAGCTTCGAAAAATGTGTAATTAAAATTCAAAGGAGGCAAGACGCCTGTAAATTTTGGAGGGAAATTCCCGAAATTACGTCATCGATAAACTCACGTGTGAGATTATGGAAAATAAACCACTCGGGTCCCGGATGTAGTTTTTATGAATTTTATGAGTGGCATATTTTCCAGTAAAACACTCGTGTCTATATAATGAATGTAACTGAATCTGGGGTAGTTTACAAGGGGCGCGATAATTGTTTTGGTGAGTGTGTAGGTTGGGGGTAGGGCTGAAAGAAGGGGAAAATGCCCAGCAACAGAAAAAAAATGAGTTCAAAAAAGCAAAAAAATAGGGGAGGAGAGAAAGCGAAAAGAAAAAGTCAACACTGCTATGTCACTTTTAAATCTAAACCCAAATTTTGCGTTCAGTGTATGCCCGAACGTCGAGGGGTGAATATATGAAACAGAAGGCCGTAAAGTGTACGACCTGTAAGCGGCTTTGTGGTAAGTTTTAGCTCTACTACTTTTACTACTTTACAGTTTTAGCTCTCTTTCGATGCCTGGAGAAATTGTTAGATTTGGGGAGCTTCGTGTTCTGTTTACTGTAGAATCGACTACAAATATGAACTTGACCTATCAAAGTGTTGTTTGTGCGATCGTGGTAAAATATTATCTAATGCTCGGTGGGAAGGAAAGTCGCCCGTAGGGCGTGTTTTACCAGGTTTATAAGACGATCGAAGGACGGTTTGCTCGATTCTGCAATACAATCACAAAGTGATGCGCAGTGTTAACCGTTAAATTTAACTACAATCAAGGCCACAAATAACTCCTCTGCGCCCTATACTTTGTGTAATGACATTTTGGAGTAGACTTTCGGTCAGGTGCTAGGCAACGAAGTAGTTCACAGGATCATCTTTCATTAAAGGTGTTATTTGTTAGGCAAGTGACACGCAATTCCTAACATACGTAGTAACGGAACAGAATATTTTTCGAATTGTTGTTCATTAAAAATCCTATGTAAATGATGCTTTTGTTACTACAATTTATATACTTTAAACCGTGGCCACGAAATAAATTTCTGAGGTTCCTCTCAGGTCTTGTAAGTCTTCCCACGCAATGTCATGAAAGATCAAAATTCTTACGAAAATCGTCGATCTTACGGCTGCAAAGGGCGTCGATAAAACCCGGAACACGGAACATACCGGAACATCCCGGAATATCGCGGAACATGAAAAAATAAAAATAATTTTCATGAAAAAAAAAAATAAAAATAAAATAATAATAGTAAAATAATTTTTGTAAAAACTAATAATAACAAAATAACATAAAATAACAAAAAAAGAAAAGAAAAGAAAAATAAAGAAATAATTGAGAAAAAGAAACTTGTATCATCTCCGAGTATGAGAAAACAGTATTTTGTCACAATTGATTTGTTGGGCGAGTGAGGGTCCATGCAAATGCCAGTAATGAGTGAAGGCCTGCTTCTGAATTCAAAATATAATAAAATGGGTTGCGAGGAGGGGGTTTTTCAAACTTTCCTCACACACCCACTTCATGTTTGCCATGAGTTAATCATTCAAAGGGCGGTTATCCATTTACGGCTCTGCGATGGTCTGAAATGTCGGTGCAGTATTTCATGTCAAGCCAAGTCGGTAAGTGTGAAACCAACATATAGTCTCCTTATATATAACCGACATTTGCTTACTTGAGGTGCTTTGCTTCCTTGAGGTTGACATGAACTACTTACAGATTGAAAATATATACTTTTATAATATTTCTTCCAGTGCAACCCTAAAAGAGACCTTTACGGCTAAATATTAGGGTGTTTTGCCCAGAACACCCTAAGCGAGACCAAAATCTGAAATGTACACCCCTAAGCGAGACGACGAGCATCCCCGCCCCTTTCATATGGGAGTTCCCCCCCCCCCCCGGTATTACAGTCTCTGTTTGTTACGTGTCCTGGTCAAAGGTGAATAGAAAGGAAAGGAGCCGTCCGTCTTTGTTTCTTTTTTTTGTGTTCCATCTTGCTAAATATATCAGTCTAGGAGCATTTGGTTCCGTCGTGTCAGTGTCATGCCTGGATTCTGAAACGAGCCTAGGAAGTCTGTGAGGATCTCCATGATCACGGGAATCACAACCGGCCCCTCCATAAAACATGATAAAAGTTGTAGTTCCATTATACCCAAATCACTTTGACAGCGGCGATCGCCATCTTTAACTTGGCGGAAGAAAATAGGGGGCTGTGATCTAGCTTGAATTTCAGCCATCTCCTCAAGTCGCAAACTTCACTTGCGACTCGGGAGACGGCTAAAATATTTAGGCCAACTGTCAACAGTTAGAAACTACTGCTGCACTACCACTGCCACTGCAACTATGCACGGCGAATGTGAATCTTATCCACTAAAGTCCAAAGCGACGAGCACCTAAGCTCTTCTTACGGTCCCGAAGCTGTAAATGGACAACCGTTAAACCGCATGGCAAACAATTACAAGAGGTGGCTGTGTGAGGAAAGCTTGAAAACCCCCCTCCTCGCGACCCATTTTAATATATTTTAAATTTAGTAACAAAGCTCTCACTCATTACTGTCATTTGCATGGACCCTCACTCGCCCAACAAATTATTTGCGACAAAATATTTTAGTGCATTGTAAAAAGGACGTGTTGGACTGACTACGTGTCCCACGTTGACCTTTCGCTGTCATTTTTTATTATCACTCAAAAAAAGAGATGGTAACATTGCCAAAGTGTTGATAATTCTTCATCATTTGACGAAGTTGCACGTATTCACTTTTGAGTATTACAGTATGACATATAACACTCGTTTTGTATTCCAAACGAAAAAGTGGTAGAACAGCATCGGCGCCATTGAAAACAAAACTTATCTTCAAGCAAGCTACTAAGAACGTTCTTCTTTTTGTTCTCAAAAGCAGCCGTTCTTTTCAATGCATGTAACCTTAGAATCAAACTGTCTATGCGCTGTGATAAATGTTGAGTAATGTTATTTGTAACCGACCATTTCAATGCAATTTTAAGTATTTGTTACAAAGGTACTTAGTCTAGTATTGTAGCTTTTAATTTTTGCCAATGTCATACTGTTAAAATTATGAATGTTATTATTATAAAATTTTACATTCATTTGTTTCATTTCAACAGGTGCTTAAATAAGTTGGTATTTGAAGCAGGCCTAAGAAAAAATTGTCAACCGACATTAGGATCTTCTATCACAGGTAAGGCTCATTGCCTCTACGTTTAGTCCTAATAATCGTAGCAGTAAACCGGCCTTTTAGTTTTACCGTAGTTGGACACAAATAATAACCACAGGCGGCCGTGGCAAGTATTCTCTTGTAAAATCCTTATGTTTCAATGTTATTGCAGCAAAACCACCAGTTACCTTGTTAACTTTTTTACCCAAAGGACATTTTCGTGTGGCTCTTGGTCTGGTTCTATATATATAAAACTGGACACCAGAAGGTGCATACTGGGCTGTCATAAAACCTAGACAAGATAGAAGTAATATATTGTATGAAAACGAGAAGTTTACCACAACAGACAGCTGACAGCGTATGAAAGGAAGAAATAACCCTGCAAAACCCATTCCCATCCCGGACACCACCCCAACCCACGGGTCTCGTTAAACTGTTTGAACTGTGACTATAAATAGATGATTGATAATTCCAATGTCATTGATGGTCGATACAAAACAAGCTAGGTGAGTATACCGTGTGGCATGAAATTTTTGCGGGAGTTTGTTTTTGCGGATTTGTGATTTTTCTGTTTTGCGGAAACTAATTTTTGGGATCAGGACACATTGGCTTTTCTCGATGAGAATTAATTTTTGCGATTTTCAAAAAATACCCAGTACCTTCCCGGCTAGCAGAGGTCTCTCACGAGGAGGGAAAAATGAGAGGAAAAATGAGAGACCGGCTAGCAGGGAACCAGTATCCAGCATTGAAAATATTTTCGTTCTTGCTAAGTACTTGCAATCAGGGTGCAATAGAAATACGGTACATATTTTCAAACAGTACTACGGGTAATGGGTACTTTGTGTAAAACCAGTATCTCATTGTATACCGTTTAGTTTCTGAATGAAAGAGGCAAGTTGTGATTGAACAGACACGATTTCTTAGTTCTGTATTTTTGTCTAGAGTATTTTAGTTAGAGTATGTTTACTCTGGAATAAATTTTTGCGCTTAATTAATTTTTTTGGAGGGAACTTTTTTTTTGGATCGCCGGAAAAATCGCAAAAATTAGAGCCCGCAAAAATTTCCTGCCACACGGTAACTCTAGTTTATTTAAACTCTGTTTGTTTTGTTGACAGCTTGTCGCTGTTTTTTGCAGTAAATAATAAAAAAATCGTCCCGTTCGTAGGAGAAAAGCTTCAGCGCATCTGAAATTTTCTGTAATCGCGTGCAATACCATTAAGCTTATTAGTTAGAGCGGCCCAACAGAGTTAAATTGTCTAAACTGAACCAAAGTGGTTCGACATGGACAGAGGTTTTTTTTGTTATTAGTAGTATTTTTATGAGGTATGAATTAAAACACCGCGAACCGACCGTATTAAAATCAAGTTATTCAATTTTTTGACCAATCATGGGGGGAGGTGGTGGGGGGGGGGGGGGGGGGGGCGGGGTATAGGCGAAAGAGGTTCCTTTTTTAGGCTTCAGGTATAAAAAAGGTAGAGATTTTCCTAGCTGAAGTATATGAAAGGGTATGGAAATGCGCCATTTCGGTCTTTAAAAGGACTAGACTCACGATCACGCTGTTTATCTTTCCTCGCAAGAAAGCATACTTTGCATAGCGAGATCTTATATCTTCTTTCACCTTTATTGTTACCTCGGAATCGTTACGTAAACATTTCCGGTCAATTGATTTGTTTTGTCTAATAAATCACATGCCATTCTTTAAAAACTGAATAACAACAGCCTCTGTATAAATATCTACATACGACATAAGATGATTGATCACTAAAAACGCGATTACAATAGATGCATAAGTGATGATAAAAATAAAGAAAGAAAATAAAATCAATGAAATCAATACAAAAATTAAAAGCAATGATATTGTTACCCAAAAACTGGCGGTTGAAGTACTGAATTCTTCTATACGGCTGTTGTGTTGATCAGAAACACTGTTGAATTTCACTGATCCAGTTGCTCGTAATGTTTACGTACTCAACAGTTTCAGTTTTAACAGTTAATTCGGAAGATTCTTTTAGCGCTTCTAACTCAGTAGGTAGCTAACTTAATACACAAGGTTTATCGACAAAAGATTCACTCGGAAGACTTCGCTTGTAAGTGGGTCTCTCGTATAGTTCATGAACTGTACCAGCCACTTCCAAAATGTACTCTTGCCATCTTATACTGTGGGCTTACCATCAACAGCGTCTACATTCGTATTTTTGTCATTCTTATGCTTCCACCGAAGATAGATTGCTAGTAGCTTCTAGTCGCTTTGAGCTCCTTAGAATGTACTCTGCTGAAGTCTGCTGACCTCACGCATGCTCTTATATCTTGCGCACGCGCTGAACACGCCAGAGTGCGATTTGTGCCAGAAGGAAAAACCAAGCCCATTTTAAAACTGAGCTGTGCCACAGACAACCCAGTAATAATATAATATAGGACCGGGTCTCGAACGCTTGTAAAAGAAAGTTGGCGTCAGTGCTGTTAGACATAGCCTTCTGTTTACAATTTACAAAAATATTCCCTGAAAATCAGTATGAAAAGTAAATGGAACACGATTTTGGGGGTCGTGTCGGTGCAAAATTCCTCAAAGGAACATAAAGTCCGAAAAGTTAACGTAGTCCAATTTTCCCGGTCGTAATATTCCAAACCCATCTTTGATACCAGTTTCACCATTTCGCCGCGGTTTTTCGGTAAATGGAACTCGTGAGTGCGCTTCCGGAACGAAATTCACCTACCCAAACCGTGAACAGACCGGTTTGCCCATGTAAACAGTAAACAATCATTGGGCTCTTGCAATTGCATCCTCAACGCTGTTACATTTAAAGAAAGTCACCATTTTGTCTCAAATTGGCTTTTTTCCACATAAAAAAAGTCAAATTTGCCAAATTTAACAAGAAACAGGTTTGAAACGTGAGAAAGAAGCAAGTGCAATATTTTATTGTTAACTTTTTTCGGACGGCAGGGTTGTATACGACCCATATGGAACGATGTATACATTCCTCCCTGGACCCATTTAGCTTTTAGTTTAAGTTAATAAATTGGTAAGCAACAACGTCAGCAATGATGGATCTTTCCAACGATACCTCGTTTTGGATATTCTGACCAATCCTGACAGAGTTACACTCACAAAAAAAGGTAACATTTTGGGGAAAAATCCACTGCCAATTTCACTGTTTACATACCACTCTTTGAAAATTAAATTTGTCCCTTTCCTAAAGAGTTAAACTTTTACGCATGCATAAAGAACAAAGAAAGCTTTTTAAATTACGTCAGGTTAGTCGGAAAATATGCCTTTTTTCGCAAACTCGCTTTTAGACATTCTTATGCTAATTAGCCGAAAACCAGTTCAAAGAAGAGGAATTGGTGAAAAATAGGATTTTTTCGCTACTCCACGGCCGTCCGAAAGGGGTTAAATGAGGCCTTCAATTCGTTCGAATCACAAATTTTACGTTTTTGGGTCACTTTATACCCTAACAAGAAAGCTCCTTAGTAGCGTGAGTCTCGCTTGCTTGGAACCCATGGGGCTTGGAGATAAGTTTTGTTGTCAAAGGAGCTGGTGCAGTAATGCTATTTTTTTGTTTTGAACACAAAACGAGTTTTATATGTCATAATGTAAATACACAAAACGTAAAATTGCAAGGAGAGACAGGCTGCACATCTTAGCTTCATATTGGTGTGAAACCTTTGAAAACTTTTTACATATTGATATTGCTCCAGTGAGGAGAACACTTTGAGGGATTTTACAGTCAAAAAATTGAACGACGATTTTTATCTGTATAGCTAAGCAGCTTTTTTATGTAAAAAATCTGTTTTTTTACAAAAGATATACGTGGAGACGCCCCCCGAAAGGGGTATCTTTTTCGTGAAAAATGGTATATGAAAGGATAAGGGACCTCGGAGCTGAGTCTCCCCGTAGAAAACATGGTTAGAATATTATTGCGTTCGCAGAACGCCATCCTAAATTAGTAGCCAGAAAAAATCGAGATTTTTTGCGACGGACTTCCAAATATCCTGGCCTCTTGAAAGAACGTAGCTGTCCTGGGTACCAACGATACAAAACACGTGACTCATTTTTCGACCAATACGAGATGACTGTTGGTCCACGTGACTTGCAACACACAATGGAAACTTTCAGAATGTTTCTTGATCTGTTTGCCTTTTAAGCTCGATTCAAGGTTTTCCTGATGCTAGCGAAGGCGAGAAAATCAAGTTTTAACGCGAACATAGGTGAATTTTGTTCTGTTACTTTTGTTTGTTTGTTTGGTTTTTTTTATAGCGCCTTAAATTACTTGGATATATTTCGAATTCAGGCATTTACGTTTGAGAGCGTTAATTGAGCAAATTTTTGGTGTACACGGCGTACAAGAAATGTTCCTTCGACTTTCGACTTTCCTTTAGTTATTTTAACAAATTAAGTTTCATGAATTGTAGTGTGGATCCTTCAACTTTGAGTCACATAAAAACCGCATGCAGCGTTCAAGTTGAATAATTATTCCTAGAGGCTTTCCCAATAGCACTGCACTTTATTTTTTTAAAGTAATGATTTAGAAACTCTAAAAAGGAAGCTTATATCCTTCCGATTGATTTCATTAGATAGCTTAAACAAAGTCAAACAAATTCAAGCAAGTTTTGAACGAGCAAAACATTACTCTACACATGCACGATGCACGCTTTTCTGTAGGATTTTTTTTTCGTCGCTGCATGACTAAAAATCTTCTTATATTTTATTAGTACAAATGAAATTATCCGATTATTGCCAATAAATCTAAATCCTGCAGCTGACGAAACTAACACTTGGGCCAACTAACAACTAATTTCATTTTGTTGTTAACTGATGCGCAATGTAATTATGCAACACATATTGTTCTATATCAACCTTTTTACAATAAAATTGTTTTTTAACAATATGTTAATCATTGCTATCATCATCACCTTCTTTTTTCTCCCTGGACACTAATTCATAGAAGCCTGCAAAAATCTATGGTCTGCCCGGAAATCACTCACTTAACATATCGAGCGCACTCTTTAATCTATGATTACCCCTAGTTATATTGTACTGTAGTTTTCGTGCGCTTCTCAGACTATACGTTATCAGACATCCCGCGCTGGTCACGTTCACGCTCCGGTGTCCACACTTTGGGAGGGACATGTTATTATGGGGCTTTTAAATTCCCTTGTTAACGCGCTGAAAGCGTTAAAATCGGGTTAAAATTTTATGTTCTTTTTACTATTATCACTTCCTGTTTCCCTTGGCGTTTAATTCTCCAGTTGTTGGGTGCGAAGAAGGAACAGGCAGTAATTTCTTTTTTTTTGCTTATCGGCGGGAATCACCACGGCAGTAGATCTTAGTTTTCGAGGGTCTAAGTTTTCGCAATACACGACGGCAGTAGTTGCATGTTTGGCAAAAATAGAATAGCTGGGTTATTCACTGAACGCTTATTTATAAGCAATTCCTGTCACAATCTCTTGAAGGAATCAATGCCTTCATATTCTCTCCTTCATTGCTACTTTCGTTCAAGCAGAAGACGGTACCGACTTTTTTTCTGAATTATTTATATCTATTTTCCAAGGTTATCAGCTGCAATAATCAGTTTAGCTGTCAACAAAACACTTGGCGATAGCGCGAGTTACTCGTGTACTACCGTGAGAGCACAACATTTTTAAAAACTGAGCATTGCACGCGCACAGTTAAGACACCATTAACTCGGTATACAGCAAATAAAGCCAATTAAAGGCAAATAAAGGCAACTTAATAATCGCTTATTAAAGTTTGCCATTTCCTTTTGCTTTGATGCTCTCGGCGCTGGATAAATTATAACTCCATTTCTAGTATAAATTCTTTAGCAATAGTCAACGACAGCAATTTTTAGGCAATTTCCTGTATTACGTTGCGCTAGATTTCTATCAGGGGATTCATGCTATTGTTGAAATCCATGTGGCTGCATGCAAGAGTGTCATGTCTACGTTACAACGTAGGAACATGTTCATTCGACGGCTAATCAAGCAAAAGAAAACGCTCGCCTACAAACGCACATACACTTGCTTCTTAGTCTAATTTTTGCAACACACAGAGCAACTTGTAAGGCCATAAAAACAGCCGCTGACTTGTTTATAAGAATTAGGGACAATAAAGGCGTCTGCAACGTACGGCAATGAGTGTTTTATTTTAGAGATCTAGAAATAAGCCAGAAAACACTTGTAAAGGCTTAACAACTTTAATATGAACACTAGCTGAATTCGCCAGTAACATTTAGGGCATGACCGTTTTTTACAAAATATATTTTTGTAAAAATGCTGTCCTTTTACAAATATATATCAGTGTAAAAAAAACAGCTTTCTTGCGGTACCGTTTTTTTACACAACACATGTATATATATAGCTATATATATATAGCTTCTATGTAGCGGACCAAGATACGGCTCGGTACATTTTTTGCTCAGTACAGGAAGAATGTGTAAGTTTAGCAGAACCTTATACAACAGACAGTTAATTCAGTTCGCGCGTATTCCTGTTGAATTTGTTGTCCGTTTTATAAGATATCAAAATCGCGTGAAAGTAATGACATTTTCCCCAGCTGCTTTGTATCTGCTTGTGATATCTCCGTACAGTTCATGTTTACGCGATCTTAGAGTACAATTTTTAGAGCTGTACACAGCATGCACTTTATCACAGTATCACTGGGATAAAGCGTTTCATTTTCCAGGAAAATTTCACTTTCTCGTCAAAACAATCACTGACTCGATCAGTCAGACTCGGAGTAGTCTACTTAAATTTAGTGCTAAGTACAGCGAACGAGGTTATGTTCTGTGAAATTTATCTAAAGTCTGCGGTCCACGATGAAATCCCCACGATCCACGATTTATTTAAAACTTATTTTATTTCAAGTTTTTTTTTAACCGATCCTCGATCCCCGATTTTCGATCCCCGATTCTCGATCCTAGTTTTCCGGTAAACCTCGAAGTTTTGCTCATTAAGATTGTTCTTTTGTTTCGATCACTGAAGTAATCACTTGCTCTAAAGTAATCAACGCTTTCAAGCAATAGAATTCGTGGACCGACCCGTTCCGGAAAAGCTCGATGTGGGATTTCTATTCTATGGATATGGAACGACATGAAGTGCTGCAAGTAGAGTGCGTTATATAGTCAAGTAAAAGCTACCCGTATAAACACATCCATGACACATACGTAACGTCAGACTGGTTGTTGAAGTTGCTTCCAGTAGTAGTCGAAGGTTAAATCATTGGTACCTCAAGTATTTATAAAGTGAAAGTGAAGAATGATCATCGCAGTAAATTTTCCAATTTACTACGATGATCATTCTTCACTTTCATCTTCAACCGCAGTTCAAAAATGAATTATTTCAAAAATACTTCACATTATTCATAAAGTGTAACGTGACTTCACATCTTAACAACTGCGAAAATCTATCAATTAAATCCATACAACAAAGTGAATTTATTTAACCGTAGAATTCCAGTAATTGCAACAATACTCTGAGAAATAACGTAACGCCTCAATACACCACAAAACAGGATTTCCGCGATAAAAGCGGGGCTCCCTCGTGCTCGAAGCGCGCGTGGGACAGAGCCCCATACTCATAGAATATGGTCAACCTATTTTCGTTTGGTTGTCACGTGACTGACCGAGCGTACGTACGTACGCGTCTACAGATTGTACGGGTAGGGTAGGGGAGACTATCAAAAGGGAGGGAGGGGTGTCTCAGGTGTGTCTTGGCAAACCCATATCTTTTATATTGGCCATTCACAATATGGTCAATTGACAGCTGTCAAAACAGGATAGCCAGTGCCAGTATCACAATGCCTCAAGGGCTCATGCGTCAACTCATCAAGGTGACGTGATTTATTTGGAAGCTGTCCGCTGACTAGTTGTTTTACTAGATCGCAATCAATGTTCAATCTCGTACTTTCTAGCTAATTTGAGAGCACAGAAAAACTGATAATGCACACATCCATTAGACATCATTGTTGTGATCAATTGACAGCTGTCAAAACAGGGTATCGGCTGACTTGACCGTATCGCGGGCTCAGGTGTTGACCCATCAAGGTCGAGTATTTTTTTTTAAGTTATTCTCTGACAAGTTAATAGTTTTCAAATGATCGCAGGCTCAAGATTGATTGTTTTTTAATTCATATGAAATATCTTTTGTGTTTGTGCCGCACAATTAAAACTTTGATTTAAAACTGACCTCGGACGCGAAACTTCAGCCAGCTATTACAGGCAGGTGAGGCAGTTGCTTTTGACTTTGCTCACCATGGTCACACGTTGGTCACGCTCTACGTCCAATTTTTATGCTCTGATTGATCAAAATTTGACAGGTGAGCCCATGCGAAAAATTTATGCAGCATCTTGAATCTTGTTTACTTTGACAACTGAAGCTGACAGAGTTTTGTGTCAACTTGTGATGTTTTTAACTGTCTTTTTCCACTGGATGTACAAAATGAAATTCAGCTGCTACCAGGAGTCTTCTGTTATTCATGGCTAGTTGGTTTTTGGTGGAGAAATTAATACATTACTTGTCAAAGTCGGGAATCCGATTTTGGATGGCATCGATCTCGCTTTTCACCTTGCTTGATGCGTAAGGGCTGAAAAGTCTGAGCGATACTGGCCTTCCTTGATACCTTTCAGGAGCTGCATCTCGAATGGTGAGCCTCAGTAATTATTGTGTTTGATGTTTGTTTTTTATATCTAATTTAATGAAGTCGAGTGCAGTTTATGCGGCTATGTAGTTTATGCACGTTTGTAAGATTTGAGACAATTTGATATGACCAAAAATCAGGTTTGATATAACGCTTACAGAACTTTAAAAAGCTTTTAGACATTTTCTTACTGCAAATAGAAAGAAAACGTTCCAAAGAACATTTAGTTATAATTCTGGCTGTACAAGAAAGCTTTGAGCGATTTTCTTGCCTCGAGATCATCTTTGAAAAAAGTAAATACCGGGAAGCCGGCTTGAAACATAAACTCAGACTCAGGATTTTTAGAGACACTTTAATACTTGTCTTCGTGAATGAAAAATGTTGTCTCTGTATATGTTTCACCGAATTATATTTCTTTTATTGATTGTTGGTAGTCTCTCTTCTAATTTTAATCGCCGTGCCGTTTGTTTTCAGTCGTTCAGTGAACATCGCTTGCAGGAGTACTCAAAATGCCGCGCGTATCAAACCGGCGCTTTTAAATAAAGATTACACATCGATAAAACCATTTAATAAAACTGAATGAACATAATGATTTCTTTATTATGTTGTAGCTTAACTTTAGTATGTTCGTTTAAACACTCGCTACAGCTCGCACTGCAAAAGTGAGAACCGGCTGGCCTTAGGGAAAGTTCATTTAATATGACAAGGGGGGGGAATGAAGATATTGAGGGGGGGCTCTGAAAAAATTGTTGCGCTAGGAGGGGGGGCTCCGAAAATTTGTATACTTCAAAACCAACACATGACATGATCATACAGGTCGGATGGTTTTCAACTCAACAATTTAATGACCTGTGCAACTCAGCTATATCACGTGGTTTACAGATATAACAAATGTAGTCTCAGTAATTATTACACTCTTGTTCATCCTAAAAATGCTTTAGAAAATTGTATCACAACTGTATCTCAAGTTTGTCATAGTATAAACCATTGAAGACAGTAACGGTAAATATATTTAATACAGTCTAGCGATCTTTTTTCAGGGGAGCAAAGGAATTGAAGGAGGGGTGGGGGGGGGCTCTGAAATTTTTTCAACTACCAAGGAGCGGGCTCCTAAAAAATTGAACCGCTAGCGAGGGGGGCTGCTAAAAATTCAAGCTTCGAGTTTCAATATCTTCATCCCGCCCCCCCCCCCCCCCCCCCCCCCCCCCCCTTGTCATATTAAATGAACTTTCCCTTATATGTGATTTTGGAAATTTTTTTAACGGTTTAAAAAGCCGACGCGTGCTTCGATCGTCCTGAATATTGAATGAGTGCAATTTGTGTTGCAAAATTGTGAAATACTGCATTCTGTTGTCCGAGGTCTGTATGATAAAAACAGTACCTCATGCTACTGTTTCACCTCAGATGTGATGTATAAATGGTATAAAAGGTTGGTTTACACGCACCCGTATGCTCCCGGATTTGTTGGCAAGATTTTGTAAAGTAAACTTGTCGAACGCAAAAAAAATCAGCTTGATTTTTTTTCCAGGCCTAATTAATCTTACGGTGATCAAGAGCCATTATGGCTCCTACATGTTATCGAAGATCATTGCTATTTCTTGGGTGTACATATGAGGATATCAACTCGATGTAAGATTTGGCTCACTCTTGGGCTGTTTGCAAATTATTTTTCTCTAAAATCACTTATCCTTTCCCTCAAAAGTCACATGAATGTGCTATGTGCTCTAAAGTTAACTGAATTGTGGAATGCAAGTTTATTATTTGATTTAAATTATAAATATATTAATGGGAGCCTCACTTTTAGCCCTGGCTAAATCTATATATTATTTTTACATTTTAATACACGTGCATAATAACACGAAAATCAAGGGCCTCGAGTCGCCTCCTAATTGGTGCCCACAGACAAAGAAAAAATAAGAAAAAGAAACGCCAGCAGCTTTAGAGTCTCGCTCTGCTAAAGCAAGCTCGACTAATTAAACTCATTTCGACAGTATACTGTTGTTATTATCGAATGGAAGCTTAATTTTTCCATCGTATCCTTTATTTCTATGCCTTTAGCCGACAGCGGTAAAGCACAATCCAGTCCATTCAAATACCTTATTGTCAATACGACCGCCGGCCTTACGGTCTAGCCCTCTTCCGCGGCCTATCGGCAGTCTATTCTGAACCAGAACGTTTTTAAAAGCTCTAGAAAATTTTTGGGAATAAACGGAAAATCTTCCAGACATTTTTTTTTTAAATTTATCTGATATCGTTCTAATGACATAAATTCTTCGAGAGAATTATTACCATTTCCATGCCGTTTTAACAGGCGTGTTTTACCTTTTTCTTTTCATTCAACTTAAGTTTAAGCTGGTATTTAATTTTCATAAAAACGTGGCCAGCCCGCGTAACAGGTGGATTGTTTTTTTTTTTTTTTTTGCTCGTGGGGTAATTCGCTAGAAGCAAACCCTTCTGTGAAATGGCCCCGTTTTCTTGTTTGACCCCTTTAAAGCTTTCGCAAGGTCGTATCTCCTACTTTAAAAACCAGGAACGAAAAAAAAGAACGCCAAAAAAAGCCTGCTACGTGGTTGGGCTAAATTTTACCTTTCTAGCCATAATCACTTTTCTTCTTCCAATACGGCGGATTTGTATTTATGATACAGCTTTATCTCATACTAGAGGAGTTATAAGAGAATGTGAAAACCTTTATGTTCAAAATTTCAGTGCCACCTTGTGAATTTGCTTTGGTAATTGTTGAGATGCAATGGCGCAGATGCCACTCGCAGTGTGTGGAATTTTTGTAATGCTGCTTGGTTTTGTGGCCAGTTCTGGAGAACGTAAATTGTAAATTCCTGGTCGTTATCATGACTGTATAAGTTATATTATAATCGATTGAGCGGGAATTTTTTTCTTTCTCTCTTTTTCTTTCCTTTTCCTTCCTTTTTCTTCTCCCTTTTTCTTTTTTTCATTTTTTTCGTTCATAACAGACACAAATTTGGCACCGTGTGAGCAGAAAATAGAAGACGTGAAAGGCGTGATCAAAACTGCTAAATCTGGCACCATCTCCAATTGTACCTGGCTTATTACAGTACCAGCCGGCCATAATATTTTCCTAAAGTTCACAACATTGGAGTTGGAGTTCAAGTACAAGTATTACTCCTGGCCAACTGAGAAAGAAACTGAGTTACAAGTATGGGACGGTCACAACGAGTCAAGTGCTTCGCTTGGAATTTACCGTGGAACAAAACGAGCATTTTCCCTGCAATCGAGTGGTCGTTACCTATTCATACGGCTAAGAGTGCTCCCTGATACTGTTCTTTGCAATGTTCAAGCATTGTTTTTCGCTAGTACTGTAATAGGTAAGAGTGATTTTGGTCTTACTCTAGCGTAGTCAGGACTGAATCCCGATATTTATTTCACCTATAAAGGTATAGTAAAAAGTAGTCAAGTGAAAGAAATCTAGGCAAATTTCATTTAAATCACTTAGAACTCCATTGTTTAAGGTATGCGGGATAAAAAGATTCATTTTCACTGCCTGAAAGAATTAGGGAGCGATGTCTCACCAAAACATCTTTATTGTCGAATAAACAAGGCTACTGGTATCACGCTCAACAGCAGGTAACATCCAAAGGCAAGACTGTAATGATTCCTTTTCTAGTCACAGTTTTGACTGAAAGGATGGTTTTCTCTAGGGACTGAGTCGGAGTCGGAGTTGGAGTCGGAGAAATATTAAACCAGAAGCGTACAACGACAACAAGAACAACAAAAAAACTTTATTAATAAGCAAATAAAATTACAAAAGTATTGCCCGCAGCTAGCAAGGCTACGCCGATCATAGTTGAGAAAGGTTAAAATATTAAAAGATTTTAAGGAAATTTAGTTAGAAGCCGGAGTGATCGAGAACACGTCCGACTAGACGCTCTCGGTACCAATCGTAGGTACCAAGCATAGGACTTTACGATCTGGTGAAAACAGCGTTCTGATTCCGCCGAATCCGACAATCTGGTTTCAGTTGATTGTAATCGATGGAGTCATAAGCGGAGTTGGAGGAAAATGGAAACGTTCTGATTCTTCCGACTCCGACTCTGTTGCGCTGAGGACTCTGCTTACGACTCCGAGTTTTGATTTTCACAAGGTCATTTGCGCACTTACGACTCCACTTACGATTCCGACTGCGACTCCGACTCCGACTCCGAATTCTTTTAAAGGCTTGTGACTAGTGAAAGCCAGCCTAAGAATTAGAAGTTGAAAAACTGGCCAATGAAGAAGTGTTGAAGTGCACGCACTCTTCGACGGGGATAAAATACGAATTATACCGTGGACAATCAACGAAATTAGTTGCTGTCGTCGTTGTTGTTGTTGTCACAGAAAAGCCCGAAATACATTTCCCTGGTCCTGCCGTCAGAGCAATGAAGGATTTCTGGTTGAAGTGTTCATGATCAGCAAGAGGAACTCCTCCAATTCAGATAACAATAAACCAGAATGGCACACAACTGGTTAAGGGAACTGGATTTGCTAAAGTACGTATTGCAGACGAAGGTGAATTCAGATGCACAGCAAGGAATGAAGCTGGAACTGATTCTAAAGAAATAATTGTATCTTTTCCCACAAGTAAGTGTAACCACCCTTAAGCAGCGATAAGAATTCTTTCGTCGCATAGTTCTACAACGAGTAGAGACCTTTAGCATCAGGTTTTTCATGGGAAACCGCAAACCGCAAACCGCAGTTTGCAGTTACGCGTTTGCAGTTTCACGTTGCCGAGATTTCAAATTTTAGCAAGGCGTTCAGTTCAGTTTAGTTCAGTTCATTTTTATTTAGCCAAAATATAATACAATACAAGAATACATATAGGAATTGTAAGGTTGCAAGGGAGCCCAGAAGAAACCAGAAGGCTTATGAAGCCTGGGCTCCCCAGTCTCAAAGAAATAAGTTAAAAAAAAAAAATGAAATTCGCGGAGTGATACGTTAAAAATAGGAACTAAACAGAGACTGAGTTAAGTCCTGAATTCAGTAACAAGATAGAAAAAAAGTTTAACTCTAGATTGGAACAGAATACTTTCTTTCGTTAGTACGGCAGAAAGGAATATATAATCGATTTGAACTACGCGTTCATTGTTTAGGGCCGCATGTTGTTTTCATCTAGTCGAAGTGCATCACTTTAATCGCCCAAAAAACGGCAATAATTCATTGATTCGAGATCAAAAATCCAACAAACACATCGCAAACGGATATAAAAATCTAGTTCATGCCATTAAACGCGAGGCTGTACAATTTTGAGTGGCATAAAACCTTGCTGTAAATCACTTGCCGCTGGAAGCCCTTCCTGCGGTTCAAACGTGAACTGCAAACTGCAAACGTGACTGCAAGGCCATGGTCACGTGACCTGATGCTAAAGGTCTCTAATAAATACTTAACGGCTACGGTTAGTATTCCAGTCGGTTTCGACCGGAAAAACTGTGCGTAAGATTACCTAAAGTTCCTTTACGCTCTACAGCTGATAAACTTCCAGCTGCAGCTAAGCAGGTTACGTACCGTGATAATGTAATCACCACCCAGATCTTTGTAATATTTTCAGAGACATCTAATGTTTGAACTACAAAAATATTTTAATCTTTGAAAGTCAGTCTTTTTTGGCAAAGTATTAGCGATCTCTTAACTGAGTGTCTTGTTTTGGTGTTCTGGCCGATAACTTTAAAAAGTCTTTTGAGGATCCTATTTAAGGGAAGTTCGGCCTCTGGACTTTTGATATGATTCCTTCTCTTGTCTAATGACAAGCCGGCGAATGTCTTAATTCTGTTTCCCTCTTCAGATTGCGACAGCGAATGTCGTGGATATGGTGGATATACAGGCGAAGAGGAGACGAGAGCGGTAAACGTCTATAGGTGTTGGCATTCATCTTCACACAACGACATTTTCAGATGCGCACCCACAATTGCCACACGCATGTAAGTAGACCCTGTTGACTTAGTACTGAAAATCAAGGTATTTCATGGCAGACATTCTTGTAGGCTTCTCGCCTTTCCAGTGCAACACTGAAAATAGTCTCTTACTGTTCTGGATGCATGGTAGTCAGGATAGCACTGATCATTCTTCCTGGCGTGTCCCCTTTGTGAAGACCGTGTGAGATGGACTCCCATAAAAGTGAAGTGGAGGTTCAAGGCTTAGAGGTTGTATGTCCTGTATTATTTTACCGCTTGCTAAGCTTGTGGCGTAACTCAGCCACCCGACACTTGTTTAGGGTGAACAGAGAAGTAACGACATGAGCATAAGGCTCCTTCATAGCGGAGCTCTCGAGCGCGCGAAGCGCGCGCTGCGGGGCATCATGGGTAAAAAGTTTGGTAAACTATCTATCAGAGAAAATTTGGTTATGACGTAGCGTACGCCCGCCCACCCGTAAACACACTTCATGTAAGCCGATGTCAAATGGCAAAGTAGATCTTGCACAAGCCTCTCAGTTATGTAAGCTATCCTTATGAGTATGATTAGATTGACAGCTGTCAAAGTCAGACATCCGCTGACAATTATCACATGAACATCTCGCGGGCTCAGATGAAAGACCAGTCTATTGGCTCCTACATGTAAGCTGATATAATATGTCTCACTTACCAATATTCAACATAAAAAAGAAACTACGCCGGTCAGGGCTGTCAGTCGGCTACCAGTAGTTCCTCGCGAAGCGCCGAGCCGCGAGGTTTATAATGTCGTCGCGCGCGAAGCGTGCGTGTTTCACTCGAGCATCGCAAGGCCAGCGTGATTTCCTCTTGGCTTAACCTGAGATCAGGCCCAATTTTAGCGGTTCTCATACATTCTCTCTAACGGCTACCGCTAAAATTGGGCCTGATACAAACTCTCTGGCCAGATTTTGGCCGTAACACTGATTGGCTGTTAGAACAATGCCACAATATCTGAAAGCGCTTATTCCTCGCGTGGTTGTTTTCGTGAATGATCCGTCATCGGCGGAGCAAAGGATCGATTTTGCTGTCTCTTTTTATTGTTTTATGGTCTTATGGTATTAAAATATGCCTTAATATGTGCCACGGAAATTCAGAAAATTCATATAGTTGTTCATAGCTTCTCAGGATTTGCTTTATTTACAGAACTAATGTGAGAGTACCGCGGAGTTGAATCCCTTTGCAAGTTGTTGACCGCTAACAAAGTGCCTTTTGATTGACCAACAAACGAGTGCAAATCAAAATACTGTCCATCTTAAAACTGGTTTCACTTGAAAGTTTAGCCGGGAATGACTTCTCTGAACGGGGTACGCAAGCGGAGGAACCTCAATCGCCAACTGTGAAGTATTAGACGAAAAATATCGCATCGCTGTTCAAGGAATTTTTGTAGGCATTATTATTAAAGCTGGTGGCGCTCAGTCTTAAGGTAACAGACATGTTGTATGCCTTCGCTTATTGTGAAAAATAAACCAGGAAAACTGGTGTCCTCGCTCGTTGGCTGTTTGTTAATTTCGATTAATAAATTTAGCGAGCTTTTTAGACCTGCAGTAAAACAACAACACAACTAAGGAGAACTACAAAGTGTGTTTGTAATA
This sequence comes from Porites cylindrica, assembly GCA_964035525.1. NCBI lineage: Eukaryota > Metazoa > Cnidaria > Anthozoa > Scleractinia > Poritidae > Porites > Porites cylindrica. Next base: position 53,460,869 of record OZ037776.1, read on the forward strand.
TTGGTTTTCGTTTTGTTTATAGGTCAGTTGAGCATGCAGTTAGTGGCAGATAATATTTACCCGGATTTTTTAAAAATTATATAAATTTTTAGACGATTGTTTCTCTAGTAAATTCGCAAATATTATTGCAAGTGTACGTAGGGGACTAAATCAGCTGCATTAAATGCACTTGAGAACTCGTTTGGTTTGTTCTGAAATAATTTATATATCCTTTGAAAAAGTTCGCGATATATGTCTTCAAGATTTTTAAAGATTTATGTACTGAAAATCGGGGAAAATTGCCGAGGAAAATATTAAAGCAACAGAAAAATAGAAATTTCAGTATTTTAAATTCGAGCGCGCCCAGCCAAAAAAATAAACTGACTAGTAGAACATCGTGTCGCAGCCGTTTTCGAAATCTTTTTAGCTTTTACGCCAACAGAAATAACCTTCGAGATCTCCTTTAATATCACAAGAAGTAAAATGTGATTGTGCTGACTGTTTTATTTTTAGCTGAAAAAAATAAAAGATAAAAGCTATCATTAAGACAACCAGTCTGCATTTTTCCCACGCATGTAAAATTTGCATACTAGAAAAACAAGCAACAGAAGTATTTTGGTTGGCTGATTCGGCAAATGTCAATCAATCAAAAAAGTGGGCGGAAGACGTTTCGTAGAAGGTTTGTATCAGGCTCAGTGTTTTCGTTTCGCCTTGCCCGCAGGAATGTTATTTCAAAGCGAAACGAAAATTGAAATCTATCGAGTTTGGTTGGTGTCCGCCTTGACGTCATCCAGAGAAGTGACGTCAAAGTGCATTATGGGTTTCCAGGCAACCGATTGCCATCGACGACAAAGCTCTGGGTTTTATTCATGAAGACGGGTTTTTCATCTGTGAATTATAACAATGTTTACGGTCGCTGAATCATCACTCAGTATCTCAGGCAAATAAAAGAGAACAGCAAACTCAACAACGGTGGATTCAACAAGTGGCTGGAAATCCTCGCTGGGAAAGATTTACAAACAAAACTCCGCAAGAGCGAGAACGTCGACGTTAAATTCAGCGCGAGTAACCACAGGTAGCCCAAGCTCAAAATATGAGCATCGGCGAGCATCGGCATTTCTGAGTACGATTCAAAATATACGGATTTGTATGAAAAAAAAACCTATCGTTTCTGTAACCTACGAAAATGAAACGATTTCAATAAAAAACAGCTTACCTTACTTAAACTGTGTGTTACGTCTCTCCTGTGTGGTCCACGGACCGATTTATGGCCGTTTTATGGGTCTTTGTAAACGATTTTCTGTCTATATAAAGGTTTAAACTCCTTGAACTTGAACGGCTTGAACTCGAGTGTAGCTAAATGTCGTGGGTCGTGGGTAGAGGTCGTGGGTCGTGGGTGTGGGTAAATATCGTGGGTAAAAAAAGTATAGAAAAAAAAATGATAAAGTAAAGTAATTGAAAAAAAGAAATAAATAGAAAAAAGTTGTAAAATATTTGTCAAACGAAAACCTGCAACTCCTTGATTGCCTTTTTCATTATGGCTTCTTCTTCGTCCTCCCAGTTCTTGTTGGACTTAGCTTCCCTTTCACAACATCACTGTATAAAAGACATTTTGCCGATGAAGATTTATCCATACCTGAGCTATCGCCGCGAAATAAACGAAACAGACGTAAATTATACCTGCAATTTGCAGAATGGGACAGCTCTGACTCGTTGAATGGAAATAGCTGCTCACTAGTTATCTTCAGTATTCGATAGAGAATTCCAATGAGTTTGACTAATAGTCGCGGGTCGCGGGTCGCGGGTCCAATGTCGCGGTCGCGGGTCCAATGTCGCGGTCGCGGGTCCAAAGTCGCGGTCGCGGGTCCAATGTCGCGGTCGCGGGTCCAATGTCGCGGTCGCGGGTCCAATGTCGCGGCAGGGGAAAATGATTTGGGGTTCGAGGTAACAGCTGAGTGAAAACGACTGATATGAACACAATATAAAGGGAAAAAATCTTTTTTATGCACAATACTCTACGGTAGCCAATTTACAGGTTACGGATGTTAGAGTCAACAAAATAATGTCTCAAGAAAAGACCTAAAAGAAAAAGCTGGCCGACTTTTGTGTTCAGCGCAAGTTTATTTTTTTTTCTTTCTGTCGGGCCCAGTTATGTGTAAATTCAGCTTTGAATATACTTATGCATAACAGTATCTGATAAAAAAAAGTTACCATAAGTTACCATTGCTTTCTTCTTGTCGATGAATTGCTCACAAATGCTTAAGGGTTTAATTACTGAAAAATATGCGATACACTTCATAGACTACAGATTATAAACGTTACAACAACTTAAAGCCTTTTTTTTAAAAAAAGCGAACTCGGGCTCAAAAAGAGCACGAGTCTGTCGGTAGAAGAAACGAGAACTCTTATATTTAACAAATGTTTTCGGCAAAACTGAAAGAAAATGTAAATAGGCGCATGAAACTTCATTCAAGCGGTATTCAAGGCATGAATTTAATATGGGAACAAGTAATAATCCACAGAAAGGAGTCTGTTCCTCGAAGCAAGATTTTCGCTTAATGCTTTTATTTTTACAACTGAGACGGCAACCCAGAGAGTTCAATATAACTTCTTCCCCGATTAGTAGGCCTGACGGCAAGCTAGAAGACTAGACACTTAAATAAAGTTGTTGATTGATTGATTGTCTTCTTGTTCTCTTCACCTAAATGGCAACCAGGACAACCTGACAATAGGAAGCCATTCAATGTGCGTCTCAGTCAAATCTTGAAAACATGCATCGTAAATAACTAAGTGAGTAAGTAGGTAAGGAAATAATAACGCCCGATATCATGAAGCTGAAAAAGAAAGTAAACCGGACACTGAAAACGGTAAGTTATCAACTCCACCAGAGCTAAGAAAAGATAATAAATTAGGTAAGTAATTCCAGATTCCAGGTACTGGATTCAAGTCTTTGTCCATTGGATTCCGGATTTCAATCGTTATTGGGAACAAACTCCTTTCTGTGGACAAGAGAGGATAAAGCTCGAGCTTTATCCCCTCTTGCTGTGGATTATTACTTGTTTTTTTATTAAAGTCATGCCTTGAATACCCGCTTGAATGTACTTTACTGGCACTTCAAGCCCAACGTCTCTCCTCCTCTTTCCAGTTACTTGTGCAAAGAGTTTATTTTGGGAGTTTGCGACTGTTACGCGGGTAATCTTTTAGAGGACGGGTAGCTTGCAAACTAAACTGAACGCAGGGTTATCGGAACAGCAACAAGAAGATTCATTCCAAAGATGAACGTAGTTTCCACTGAGTAAAACTCCACAACAGCACGTAACTCGTTAAACTTACACGGCCTCCGCCAACTTGAATAAACACTGCCTTCGTCACACTTGACTAAACACGACCAACGTCAAACTCTCTTCGCTTGTGAAAACTAGTTGAAACTTAACTCGGGCTCGCCTACCTTATATACGTTTACAGTAAGATTCTAGAACTTTCCAAATAGTCTAATTATAGAAAGATTACAAAATATACCGCTTTTAGAAACGCTTACACAAGATCCTAAAATAAACAAATTATGAACTCTCGCGAAGCTTCTAGAAAGTCACACTAGTCACGCAATACAATTTTTCGTAACAGCGACAAGGAAGTTTTTCAACAAGCGTTTTCTTTATTTTTGCCGAAAACATTTGTTAAAATTGAAACAGTTCTCGTTTCTTCTACCTACAGACTCGTAGCTTTTCGAGCCCGAGTTAGCCTTTTTTAGAAAAGGTTTTAAGTTGTTGAAACGTTTATAATTTATAGTCTATGAACTGTATCGCACATTTTTCAGTGAATGCACCCCTAAGAATTTGTGAGCAATTCATAGACAAGAAAATAATGGTTACTCATGGTAACATTTTTTATCAGATACTGTTATACATAAGTATATTCAAAGCTGAATTTACACTTAACTGGGCCCGACAGAAAGAAAACAAAATAAACTTGCGGTGAACACAAAAGTCGGCCAGCTTTTTCTTTTAGGTCTTTTCTTGAGACATAATTTTGTTCACTCTAACATCCGTAACCTGTAAATTGGCTACCGTAGAGTATCGTGCATAAAAAAGATTTTTTCCCTTCATATTGTTTTCATATCAGTCGTTTTCAAATCATTTTCCCCTGTCGCGACATTGGACCCGCGACCGCGACATTGGACCCGCGACCGCGACTTTGGACCCGCGACCGCGACATTGGACCCGCGACTCGCGACATTAGACCCGCGACCCGCGACCCGCGACCATTAGTCAAGCTCAATTCCAATGATCAGTGGAGACTTTTTAACACGATGGAATGCGATCACCGTGAGAAAGGGGAGGGGAAAAGGACAATTTTTAGGTATTTCATATTTTTGGATAGAAGTTTTAGGTCTCAATTACCTTACGAAGGAACCACCTTCATTCCTAACCTTTCAAGTTAAGGCGAGACTGTATGTAAATTTTATTGCCGTACCGAAATACAACTTTCTCGATTCTTTTTCTTGTTGCTGTTTTGTGTACAAAATCTTTGCCGTAACGACTCGAAATATCACTCTTTAAACTGAAAGGACGTTTTAGTCACGAATGTTGACATCTTTGAGAAAAAGCAGTTCAGCCTCCAGTTTTTCTATAGCCTGCTTTAGGTTTACATAGTGCACAGAGTTTCTTTTATTTTTCACCTAAATGTCTTTTTAGTGTCCGTTTGTACTAGAGGATTCGCTTATTTGCTTTGCTGACCGCGGGGAAGGGGAATAGGACTGGTATGTACGCGGAGATTTTCGTTTCATGAATTTTACAACTTTTTGCTGTTATTTTTTTAATTTTAATTTTTTTTTAGACTTATTTTTTACCCACGACATTTACCCACACCCACACCCACACCCACGACAAACACCCACTACCCACGACCCACGACATTTAGCTACACTCCTTGAACTCCGCGTTACCGTTGAAAGATAGCGACACGGCCTGAGACTCAAATTACTCACACTCGGGGTGGGAGACAGTCTCTTGCTCCCGTTGACATCAATACCCGTGAAAGAAAACAACGGGGGCAAGAGACTGTCTCCCAACCCCAGTGGGAGTAATTTGAGTCTCAGGCCGTGTCGGTATCTTTCAGCACAGGCGGCCCAAACTCACGTTGCGAGAAAAGGTTGTAACGTAATTTACATAACATAGGTGACGCGCCGGTGTCGCGTTACAGGCGACCGTTGAAAACATATTAAAGAGACTTTGTATGAGTAATATATTAATGAGATCTGTGAACGCTAAATAACGCTAAACCTTACTTTTTCTTAAATGAAATGAATAAAGTCTTACCTGCAATTTGTTTCACGTCAACAGGCAAAAAATTGATGAACAGCGTTAGAAACAATTTTATCATTATTGTAATCAACCAGCGACCCTAATGCAACCCATCTTGTCCTGCTGATTTTATAACTCAAAATTTACAGTCAATTTCTTATGGTTGTCAAATTGGTACCAGTCAGAGCTTTTCCACTTTTGGAAATGTGTGAAACAATACCTTGACGTCACAGCATGGCGGGTTAGAAATGTCCTCGAGGGGATTCGAATTGGCGTGGAAATCTGTTGTGTTGTTTTTCCAGCAGTTTTTGCTCGCTATTTATTAATACAACGAAGAGGGAATGGTAGAAGACTTGTGCATAAGATGACGAACCATTTTGCTTGTTATTTCGATCAATGAATCAACTTCTCTTTGGAATATCTCTCGTGAAAAATTTTTTGAGGTCTTAAAAATAATCCTCTGGGCATTCTCGAAGTATTCTAGTTGTTTCATGTGAAACGTGGAGAATTGGGCCGCTCTTCTGGCAGACGGGCCGAGAGTTTTTTTGTTTCCTATTTATATTCACGACTAAGAGACGGGAATGGGTGTGCAGCTCGAACTATGGAGCCTGAGTGTTTAATGCCGTCCAAATAACATACAAAGTTCAACATCATAACTAAAGAATGGTATACAAATATTCCTAAATAAAGTCACTCAGGCTAAACTATTCACGTGCGCCGCCTGATACGAAAACCCAAAAAACCCAATGGGAAAAAATTGGGAACGTATTCCCCAACCGATGCGGTCGCACAACCTCTGGGGGTTAAAGGTAAAAAATCAATGATAGATGAATAAAGTAAGATATAAAAATAAAATTTGATAGTTCGAGAGCTGAGATGAATACATTACAACTGTCAAAACCTTATATACCTTACAACAATAGAGTCAATTAACGCCATAGCGGCTCACGTGCGTTCATACCAATAGGAAAGTATTTACATTCTCTGTCACTGCCACTACGTTTAGCTCCGCCGAATGTAAATACATGAAGCAAGTGTCTGTGGCAAATGACCGTCTTCTTGGAGGACTCTGCGAGGCTGAGTAGCTCAAAGATGAAGACTACATGTCTTTTATGTTGGAGGGTATCAAGCTTTTTCCGGTGTTACTTTTCCTGGTGTTACTGCAGTTGCCAACACGGGAGATCGGTAGTGGTTTCTGGTTATTGTCTTAATTGACCTTTTACATGTTATTTCTGTACTCACTGCAGTGACGTGAAAAACCTGAAGGTTTCGGTAGTGCGGTGGACCCGCTGCACGAAATTTACTTCTTATGTTAAAACGCCATTTGTTCAATTTTTTTTCCCAGCTGTCCCGCATTTAGAGTTCACGCATTCTATTGATTTCCTGATGCAGAGTTTTAACATTTTCTTTGACCTCTTTTAAAGCGGCGTTATAGCTTTTTATTGCGGATTAATAACGTTTCTATAAAGGTTTTTGTTTCTTTAGATTTCTCCGAAATGTCTGGATCAGAATAACTACATGAATGTTTTGTCCGTGTACGTGATAAAATCCCAGCTAAATTTTGTTACGCTGGGCCCAAAGTAGATTTTCACATGGCTTCGCCGCGACTAAAATCCTCGCTAAAGGATATCAAATTATATTCCTCTTTCTGCAAACAGTTTCTCCCTACCAGCAAAAACTATGATTAGACTTTTGTCTTCACAAAGTTCGCTTTCCCAGACTGAACCATGATATCCGTCCTGGCTGCCGAGGTCAGGGTGGAGTAACAGATCGGCCCCGCTCTATCGCTATTGAGCCCATGCAAACAGAAATTAACGACACGTTCCTCTTTTCCTGCAAACGGTTCATTCCAGTGAGCAATGAAAGGGTTCATAACTTTCTTTCAAATCTGAATTTTTTTCATCGCATATGCTTGACTACTCTTTTTTTGTGTGTTGACTGTCATGAAAACGAGCCTCACGTCATGTGAATCCAAATTTGCTCCGTGATTGGGTAATGCCTTGTTTTGGTTCGCGGATCAAACCGTTTCAAAACTGGAAAAGCTCTGAACTGGGTACTCGACTACGAACTCCAAGCTTAAATATATCACTCAGTTTTCCTGAAAAAATCATCCTTAAGTGCAGCGAATGCAGCGATATGTGGAATAAATCGCTTCAGAACGCAACAGATGCATGTATTGTGGAGTGTTGAGGGCCATTATTTTTCTTTCAGACCAATTCCATATTCCCTGTAGTTCTAGCTAAGAAATAAGGTTTTCTCAACACACGCTAACACATCAGTAAATAAATCTCTTTCTCTGTTACTACAAACCTGAAAAAGAAACCCACTGAATCTTTGGCTTCCTTTCTTCCCACTAGGGATCTAAGATGGAATGAAATCGACCAGATTCCCTCAGACGTATTTTCAGATCTAAAAGATCTCCGTGTATTGTGAGTTGATATGAAAATAGGTAGTTTATACTGTAAGAGGTAACTTAATGCGGAAAAAGTCATAAGAATAACATTCTTCAATCATGTTGCCAGAACCGTTATTCTTCACACCTCTAAAAATCTAAACTTAAAGTTATTTTTTTGTCGTTTAGAACGAAAATTTTGAATTAAACCCCTAAAGGAGACCAATCTGGGCATGGCCCAACCTTTTTTTGAACCCCAAAAGCTTTATTGTTTATTGTTTTGTTTGCCAAAAATTGCACAAATCAAATAAAATCTAATTACTTAAACTCTCATGGCGAGGAAGCCCAAGAGAAGCCACCGGGCTTATAAGGAATGGGCTCCCTCAGTTAGATAATTAGAACAAAATAGTATCATAATTACACATGGGAAAATCAATGGCAGAGCTACAGTAAATCTTAAAATAAGTTTATTAGATAGTCGTACTAATCATAGTTCTAGGCTAAAAAAAGCGAAATGACAAAAAGAAAAAAAAGACAAAAGAAAATAAAAGGGCAAAGGAAGAAAAGAAATACATATATAGATATATATATAAATTACTATTTATGATAAGAGGAATGCTTTCAGCTTACAGCAAAAGGAAGCGGTACGTGTTGCATTTCGAATTTCAAAACTAAGAGAGTTAAAAAATTTAGGACCTTGGAAACTGATGGAGAACTTTCTTATATTAGTCCTGCATTGTGGTAAATAAAAATGCTCTAAACTTCTAGTGCCATAAGAATGCACCTGGCGTGTCACCAAAAACATGTTATTGAAGCTATAAGGAAGTAAGCCAGATCTGTATTGATACATAAATTTTCCTATTTGAAGTTTGTAGATACTCTCAAGATTCAGAATTTTTAAATTTTTAAATAAGGGGTCAGTGTGAGCATCGAAAACACTCCTCGATAGCGATCATTTTAAACTTTGATCACATGAATCGAGTAAATAAAACGAATTGAACATATATAACTTTTTAATATTTCTTCGAGTGCAACCCTAAAAGAGACGTTTACGGCTAAATATAATGGTGTTTTGCCCAGAACACCCTAAACGAGACCAAAATCTGAAATTTACACCACTAAGCGAAACGACGAGCATCCCCGCCCCATTCATATGGAAGTCCCCCCCGGGTTTAGAACATGGCTAATAGGCAATTAATGTGGTATTTGTGAAGAGAGTCGACCGTATTTAGAAAAGGGAACTTTGTAAAATGCAGCTTTGAAATCTTGTTCTTAATCTCTCCACAAAACGTTTCCCAGTTACATGTTCATGCTCTTCCACATAATTATGCATTAACACCGTTTTCATTTAACAGATATCTGGGAGGGAATAAAATTGAACACCTACCTATGGGGACGTTTGGAGCACTATCCAACCTACGAATCCTGTAAGTAGATCAATACTTTACTCCGGCGAGTGATAGATTCATGTTTCAGGGCTAGAGCACTTCATCCTCACTTGTTTAAAGGGAGAAGGAACATATAGATTATCAGTTATCGAGAAATATCTTATACACAATTATTAATAAGCTTTTTTTCCATAGTTTATTTCATGCGCTCTTTTAATTACATGTTTGGTAACTTCATGTTATTCTGTGAATCCAATTTCATTAATTCGCCTATCAGTAAGGAACGGGGTTCATGTTTTTACTAGGCAATTGTTTTTAATCGCCCTTTAGGGATTTTTATATTGCTCATTTTGGTTTGTTGTTTTTTAAAAGGAATTTAGACTCTAATAGACTGCAGCGTTCACCAAAAGACATTTTCAAAAATCTGAGTACTTTGCAGCAACTGTAAGTATTAAAGCATCCTCCGATTTATTTTACCTGCTCGCAATCCCACCATCACTCAACTGAGAAAGTAATCCACTTAAGATTTCCAAAACAGGTCTCTTTTTTGTATTTTGATAAACTTGAATTTCACTTTTAAATGATTTCATGTATTCCACTTTTTACACAGTAAAGACCAAAACATTCAAAACAATTAAAAACTAGACATATATACATCACACACTCTCGTGACATACTGATACACACACCCCAGAGCATTTTTCCTGTATTTACATATGGAAGGTCACATATAATAATATACATGAAAAAATTTCTCGATTGTGATTGGTTAAGAGGAATGCAGTTTTTAGGCAACACGGTGCAAAAAAAAGGTAATTGAGTGCACAAAAAAGATAATTTAGTGCAGAAAAGAGTAACAAGCGTGACATTCTGATTGGCTAATAAACAAAGAAACTCACTGAGAGCCAATCAAATGCGCCATCTAAATGGCACAAAATTTGGATCCGCTCCTGACCAGTTTCGAGCAAAAACCGCAATGGTTGGCATTTGCAAAACACATTTTCTTTGGCGACCGAAACAACTGTAGAGGAGCTGAAAAACTGCTCTAAAAACGAAAACACTGCGAAAAGCAGTGGTTTTTTTGGAAGAATTGGTGCGTAGATAAGGAAATTACTGATGAAATAGAAAATTATGAGCCGGCTGAGTTTAACACTTTGCTCGAGCATTTCTACGCCGAAGTAAAAGTAACGATGGCATCGCTTGATAGACACTTAAAGAACAAAGGCTGCACCCTGTCCATTGTACGTGACCGAGAATTTAGTTCGTCCAAAGAGGTGTGCGAAAGCGAAGCAGCCTCGCTTGGCTGGTCGTGGTAAGCGCCCAAACGAAGCTCGGCAAGTATCAAATGAGGAAGAAGAAATTCTCTGGAAGAGCGGAAAACTCCAGGTAATAACCCAGAATCTTGAATTCAAACACATTGAACAATGCCATGAACTGTTCAGCCCGTTTCTGTAGCTTGCATACTTTAAAAACATCGAGCAAAATGTTGTTTCGACTGCACCTGTGATGATATTTGCAGCATTTGAATATTTATTTTTGCACGTAGTTTACGCGGGTTGACTCCCTATTAAAGAGATTTTAAAGCTATCTCGCAATTTTTTCATGAATATTATTAATAAGTAATCTCATGATTTTTCTCGTGCAATTTGGAATAAATAAGCACTCGTAATTTTTTTTCAAAGACCACAAATTTTGTTAGCCTTTGAAAAAATTTACTCGTGCTTATTTATTCTAAATTGCACTCGAAATCATGTGATTACCTGTACACATAATATGATGCAGATATGCGGCGACTGTAAGTATTAAATTGGCTTCCTTAGCTTCCAATGATTTTGAATTTTCGTCACAGTATTTACATCTGTAAGACCGGCTAGGAAGGGTCAGGGGCGGATCCAGGATTTTTTTTAGGAGGGGGTGCACTCGTCTCTTGCTCTACTTCAGCACCAATAAGCCACATAGTTTTTTTTTTTTCGGAGAATACCAGTTGTATTAGAAAACCGCAGATCATCTCACGGGGGGGGGGGGGGGGGGTGCGCACCCCCTGCACCCTCCACCTAGATCCGCCCCTGAGGGTATTTCAGCAGGGAATGTTATTGTAGGTGATGGCGCATTTACAAAAATTTATTTACAGGATGGAAAGTCGAAAATGCAACATTACTTCTTGCGTCATTCTACTGGAAAATTTCAGGGAGAAAATAGGATTTTATGTCCCTCTTCTTCAAACCTTTTCTTACTGAATGGGAATGATTTATGTAAATGAAAAACTGCTTTCCCTAAACTAAATTTTCTAGTCCCAAATTTAGTTTACCATTCGCCGGGTGAATAAATGATGTCATCAACTACAATCCACAAGCCATGACAAAAAAATCTTAAATTTAGCAAACGTACATGTTCTTACTCATAATTTATCAAATCTTGTCAAGTCTTCCAAAAGAGTTGTAGATTAAGCATATGCCCTTTACTAATCGGCTCCTGAAGGAACACAAGCTGTTAATCTTCTCTTGCAATGGTTAGCGACAATGTTTTAACGCTCACATACTGAAACTAGGCTAAATTAAATTCCGTACTTTCACTTTTGTGCGTGTCCTTTCTTACAGTGATATGCAGTCAAACGCGATTGAGATTCTTTATTGGGGCATGTTTGACAATTTGGAGTTCCTTACCTACCTGTAAGTATATTTGTCTTTAACATTCTTCCATCGTTTTGTTTATATCGATTTCTCACTTGCCCGCCAGTTTTCTTACGCCCTGATTGAAATAGTCAGGTACGTTATTATCTTTCTCGATTTCAGTAACCTGAGGAACAACAAAATTCGTAGCTTACCGCCCGCTCTATTCAACAGGCTTAAGAAGTTAAAACAACTGTAAGTACGATTGCTGTGGTCATAACCTTATTCCTCTCCTACTTCATACTTTATTATCGTCTTATTTATAAATTTTGTGATACACTCACTGATAGGCGAAGAAGTTGAGTGCTTCTCCATGCAATTTCCTAGAACCTTTCTGCACTAAAGGCTAAGGGCGACAACATGTCTGATGGGGACCTGGCACTTAAAGAGGGGTTTTCTATTCGTCTCTACCTATGACTGCTCTTGATAATTATTAGCCCAAGTTCGATATATTAAAATTCCAAGATGAATCCGAGGCTTTAAGGACTAATTGAAATTTTCTCACTACTTCATTGTCTCGCAATGCCCATAAGACACTTGAGCTCAAAGAAAACCAAACCAAATATAGAAATATGACCGAAAGCCCAGAAGTCACATTCTGGACTGATGACAAGCTAGAATCGTAATCAAACTTCAACTTACAGGTAAGTCTCGTTAAATTTTCTAACTCTACCTTATCATCAGTCTACGTCACTACGGAGTCACATGAGATTTCAAAGTCCTGTAGAACGAACTACCCTTCCAATGTAAACAGTTTTATTCGCAGAACGTGATGAAAAAAGACAACACTGTGTCCTAATTTGACAATACTGAGCCAAAATTTGCTTGAGCGGTAGCAACAGGTTTATCAAAAAAATCTGGCGAAAGTGCTCGAATTTAGACCATCCTGCACTTTTCATAATCTCTGCTAGGTTTAAACCTTTAGCCTTGCAACTGGATGTGGATGCTGCTTTGCTGCTATGAGCCGAATACTTCTTAATGTCAATACCAGCTGCCTCTAAGATTTGCTTAATCCACCTTGAAATGGTATCTTTGGACACAGGTTTGGATGATTTGAAATAGTTCAACAGTAACTTCGAGTGTCCCTTACGCAACTGTTCTGTGCGATGTAAATATTCCTTTAGATGTTCAGTCACAAAGAGTTTCTTATCTTTTGGATAAGCAAATAAATCAATGGCTTCTAAATGTCTTCCAGGTTTAGTTTGCTTCAGTTTATCACATACAGTTATTCGGTATATGCCGTCCATTTCTTGAATGTAGTTAACATCCATCTTGTGTATGGTCTGTCCTCTTTGCCCAGTTGTGAGGCAGATTAGCATGTTCAGATTTAAAGTAAGTTCCTTAAAAGATAAAGAGCTTACGGACTACAAAGTTCGTAAACATTTGGATACAATTATTACACCGGTATATTTGGGCAATGCTGGTTTCAACTCAAAAATGAATGAGTGAGGAGTATTTTATTCTGACCTTTATGATGGTAGTGCATGTGTAGACATGGGGTCTTTTTCCTCATTTTTAACTGATCTCAATGAAATTCCCTCTTTAGTAGAGGAGAAGAAAAACTTTCGTGAAGGCAAATTGGGATACGGAGAGTGTTACAATGCTTTGCAGACCTTCCAAAAGAATAAATCACACGGAAACGACGGCTTAACCGTTGAATTTTACCTTGCTTTTGGTCCGTGTTTGGAAGTTTGTTGGTGCAAAGTCTAAATTATGCCTTTGAGTACGGAGAGCTTTCAAATTCACAGAAATAGGCTGTCATAACGTTAGTTGAAAAAAGAGGAAAAGACAAAAGGCAAATAAAGAATTAGCGTCCAATATCTCTTATTAATGTAGATGCAAAAATAGCGTCCAAGACCTTGGTCAAGCGGTTGAAAAATGTGCTACCTGAAGTAAGTCACTTTGATCAGAGCGCCTTTGTCAAGGGGAGAACTATTTTTGATGCCATCAGAACAATTGACGATGTGATTGTGCATACGATGAACAGAGATATATCGGGAATCTTAGTGGCAACATATTTTGAGAAAGCTTTTGATTCCCTCAATCTTAGTTTCCTTTTAAGAGTCTTACGCGCATTTAACTTTGGTCCTTCTTTCATTAAATGGGTACGATCTTGTATAATAATGCCTCCAGCTGTGTTATGAATAATGGTTTTACTTCAGGACCTTTCTCTCTAAGTAGAGGGGTAAGGCAGGGGATCCTCTTTCTGCCTATCTTTTCATATTAGCTTTGGAAATCTTAGCTATTAACAAAAGAAACCATAATAGCATTCAAGGTATCTTACTCAGTCCTATTCGAAACCCTGAGGGCTTTTGGAGGGTTTTCAGTGTTAAAAGTAAATAAGGATAAAACCGAAGCATTAGCGTTAGGAAGTAGTGGATCTGTCTGCGAAGGGCATTTGGTCATGAATAATCTTTGTTTGGTGGTGACGCTAAAAAGAGAGAAGAACTGAACTTTTTGAAAACTCTGGAATCAATTAAGAAAACGATTAACTTATGAAAATGGCGAGGCCTATCTCTTATAGGCAGGATACAAATTGTTAAAACCTTTGCCATCCCTAAGCTTATGTTTAGAGCATCGGCCGTTTCAATCTCTGAGGATCTCATGAAAGAAGCGGAATCGATCTTTTATCATTTTATCTGGAACGGAAAGGACAAAGTAAAGCGCAACGCAGTTATTTCAGAATTTGAGAATGGTGGCTTGAACATGCTTGATACTGAATCCATGATTCGCACCAAGCGAGTGATATGCTTACAAAAATTTTTAGAGGACTATGAAAGTCCATGGAAAATGTTTTTAGGAGAGCTTCTGAAACCTATTGGTGGGAAGTTTTTACTGCATTGTAATTTTGAGGTGTCTAAACTAAATATTTCTCTTCCAGCTTTCTATAGGCAATGTCTTGTTGCATGATCAGAATTAAACGCAAGTGAACCTAGTTCGGTACACGAAATTGTGAACTGTTTACCGAACAGATATTGCGGATCAAGGCTTTTGTAAGATCTGGGACTTATTTTCTGTTGATAATGTACAACTTAACACTGAACAAAGTTTTTTCATTATGAGTGTAATTAATTCCATGCCAGCAGCATGCGTGGCGTTTGTTAATTCGAGCAGCTAATATTGCACCAGTGCTTTCTCCTCTGCCGAATACACCAGCTATTTTGATAAGTGATATCTTAATTCCAATTCTTGACGCTTCTTCAAAGCAAATCTATCGCTCTTTTTTGACCAAAAAACAAACCACACCTACCGCTAAAGAGAGACTATCTGCAAAGTATCATCATTTAACTATTGACTGGAAAAGAGTTTACTTATTATCTTTCCGCACAACATTAGAAACAAAACTTAGGGAATTTCAGTTTAAAATATTAAACCGTATCGTATTTACGAATGAGAAACTTTTTCGTTTTGGTATGGCTGAATCAGAAAGATGTGTTTTCTGCCAAACCGAGGTCGAATCCATCGAGCATTCACTTTTTTCCTGCAAAATATCCTTGTTTTTTGGAAACACGTATTGTCCTGGCTAAGAGACAACAATATTATTGTTGAGAATTTAAAAGAAGAGGATATTCTTCGGTAAATTTGATGTTGGAGACGATTTCCTTCTAGTTAATCATATTTTATTGTTTGGGAAGTACTATATTTATTCACAGAAATGTCAAAAGGGTATGCCCTCCCTTCAGGGGTTCATTGCTAGGACCAGGCGTGTTTACAACATTGAACTTTACATTGCCAGGAAAAGAGGCACCTTAAATAAACATCTTAGTAAGTGGGAAAAGTTAATCAATATAATGTGATCTAATTAACAATTAAATATTGTACATAAATATAAAGATAAGTTCTTTCCATCAGCTTAGATATTGTCTGCTGTAATAGTTTTTTACTTTTTTTTCCTGTCCTTTTGTTTTGCTTTGTTTTTTCCTTTTTACTTTAACTGTACTCTCTAAAATGAAAACTTCAAATAAAAATTAAGAAAATACGAAAAAAAACCCTTTAAAATCCCTTTCATGCAGCGGACTGCTAGTGGGTGTTCTCTAAACATGACTCCATCCTTCAGGGTAAGGACACAGGGAAACCCAGAACGCGCTGTGTGCACCATACCCCATCCCTGCTTTGAGTAAAGAAACATTGAACTCAATAGGGGCGCACAGTGAAAAAGACTTGTCCCCATAAGTTTCATAAGTTTTCGAGGTTTTTTGTAACATCTGCTGAGATGCAGACCACAAGTTCCTGGGGTGCCTTTGATAACTAAGTCTGTCCGCTAGATAGCTAGGTGGAAGGTTATTAAGTGATTTGAAAACTGACAAAAGAAGTTTAAAAACAACATGATAACTAACAGGAAGATCAAATAAAATAGGTGTAATTGATTTTCATTTCATTTTATTTGTTCCTCCAAACCTTAACAGATGTTAATACAGAATTAGATATATAAGGTGAAAAAGTAAGTAAGAAATAAAATTTACAAGGAAAGAAAACTTAAATTAAATCAAATTGTATATCGGAAGGAGAGGAGAGGGGCACGTCTAGCTAAGCTGTGGTTATGCCCCTTAAAGTTACGTATAGCAAACAAATTGTAGTTTTTATTAATGAAAAAAAGAACAGGAAAAATTATAAAACTTAGTTCTTACGTTTTTTGTTAAAAAAGTAAGTCAAAAACAGAAAAAAAAATAAAAAAATCTAATTAATTCTAGCGGAGCTAGAAAAAACGCGGCCATCATGCTCGCTGGCCGCTGACCATGTGTTCAAGTTTACGAGTCTGAGTAACGATTCTGGGGGCAGTGTTTATTATATTATTAAAAGTTTTTGCAACTGAACTTTCCTACAACCACAGAGCAAGGAATTGCAATAGTCCATTTTAGCTGTAACAAAAGCATGCACAGCAATTTCGCTAGACACCCGTGTGAGATACTTTCTTATCTTTGAAAAGTTACTGAGCTGGTGAAACGATGATCTGCAAATGTTGAGACGTGCGCATCAAATAGCATGTTGTCATCAAACACTACTCCCAGACTCCTGGCTTTGTTGGCGGTGGTTGTCAGCATTGCATTTCCCATATTGAAGTCACTGAACAGTGGACGAGTACGGTACATCGGGAAGATAAGCACGATTTCAGTCTTATCTTGATTAGTGAGTTGAGCTCGTTTCTACACACCAAGATGGGTATTAGTTGGGACCGTTGTCATATTTGCCAAGGGGGAGAATCGACAAGAGAGGATCTGAGAAACCCATTAGTTTAATGGTATATAATGATTTAATGGTTTAAAGCTCCTTAAAAATGTACGAGAATTCAAGAAAGAGGACTGTTTTCCTGTTGTTGTTAAGTTTGATATGGAAATCACTTACGACAGTAGTAAACAAATGCAAAGTGGCATCAATCCTGTCACCTTACGTCTTTAATGCCAAGTTAGAAAAAAGCAAAAGAAAAGAGAAACAAGCAGGTTGAAGCAGACCCCCAGAAACAGCAAGTTGCAGATTGTGGCACCAAAGGAGCTTGGAAGGCTGACGCTAGTGAGACTGCAAAGTGTGTGATATGTAACGAAAGTTCGGCAAGTATATAGACATGTGATCATTCTCCACTGCATTAGCTACGTATTCAGTGAGTTCAACAAATGCTCTTGATTCATTTAATTCTTCGTCTTCCTCGGCCTCTGAAGCTGCTTCACTTTTTTTCGTGTATTCCTCTGACATGTATGCCTATTCCGCAAGTCCGTTAAATAGCGCATATGATACTATCTCGCCACTATAGCAATCATACCTCCACCAGATATTCATACTATAGTCTTGTAAATCGCTACGTCTTAGGTTTCTGTCGGTTTTCAATGTAGAGAAACTGTGTAGGTGGCTCCCATCATCTTCTTTACATATCACAAACTCTGAGGTCTCACTAGTGTCAGCCCTTGGAGCTCGTTTTGTGCCACAATCTACAACGTCCTGTCTTTCTCTTTCTGGTCTGCTTCAACATACTTGCTTCTCCTTTCTTCTCCTTTCTCGTTGCTTTCGATAACAAATTTATCACTAAAAAGAGCTTAAAACTTTACTCAAACCTCTTGATTAAAATTTACTTACAGTCCGTGTAAATACCTCTTCAAGCCGCCATCTTTAAAGGCCATTTAGGCCTGATTACGCGTCTGAATACATCTTCCTTGAATTTTCCCGCTATATCATTTAGATGACTTGTTTTTGTCATTGGTTTTAATAAAAATACAATTTCTTTTTTTCATTTACATGTCTTTCATGTGATTTTCATCAAAATAATGGCAAAAAACAAGGAATTGATAATTTAGCACAGGGCACCCACCATGGTATATCATTATTGCTATATCATAGCTATGACTTTTGATGCAATTTTAAAGTCAACGTTTAGCAACGCGATTTCTCAAACCCCGAACTTTGAGTGACATGATACAGTGTTTATCTTGTACCTTTACTATAAGATCAGGGGCATGGGTAAGAAAAAAAAAAACAAAACAAAAGAGAATCTGTTAATTAACTGGTCGATGATTAGGAGAATAACTATAAAGACATATAAGTAAACAAACAGGAAGCAAGATCGGGGACACAAAGTACTTATAACAGAAACAGAAAGCAACGTTGCATTGGAAGCAAACTCTTGCATACTAGATCAGTTTCTTTCGATTTCCCCTGTACCTAAATTACTCTAGATCTTGCAAGCAGTGAATTCTTACTGATGATCCAGAAGGTGAAGTCTTAACAAACATTCTTACCGTCAATTGTCCACTCACAAACAAGCAGTCCATTTTTCTTCATCTCATTTGCTTTATTGACAACAATACGTCGGTAGGCTGTGAGGTTTTCGTTTAGGAAGATACGGTTGCCTCACCCTAATAAAGTAGCATAATTTCACGTTCGAAACGAATCAGACACCATTATATCCTTGAGCGCCGTACGCTTTTTTTTAAGTTGTGGGTCAGGAATTTAACTACATGTATAATTGGTTTGTTTTGTGAATTGAGCTGGTGAGAAATTTCGATGTCTCCTCGCGAGATCGGCACATCCAATGCCTCTCCTAGCTTTAAAACTACGTCCTCCGTTTTGGTGTATGCTTCTCCTAGTCAGGAACGCCGTGGATCTCCAGAGAGTTTTTACGCGTCTATTGCTCCAATTCTTCGAGGCCGCAATTAATTCTTTCTTTTTCCTCCATGACTGGCGCTCAAGGGATGCTTTCCTATTCTTTTTCTTTCTTCCTATGACTGCCCCTTGATAATTAAATTCCAAGATGGCTCCGAGGCTTTATGGACAAATTGAAAATTTTTCATGACTTCATTGTCTCGCAATTCCCATAAAAGACTTAAGCTCAAAGAAAACCAAACCAAATATAGAAATATGACCAGAAAGCCTCGAAGTCACATTAGAATTTTAATATATCGGGCATGGGCTAATGCAAACTCGCGCACGGTTTCTTACAAACGGCTGAATAATTGGCTTTTGAGTATAACCTTCCAGCAGCTTGCTTTAGTGGTCTTACCCGACAAATTCCCCAAATATCATTTTTCTCTCTCCCCCTAGACTCGATTTCCGCCGTCTCCCGGGTCCGGTCTTTGATCCTCCTCGAAGAGAGACGGCTGGACGCGTGACCCGTTGACCTTGTCTGTGACGTAATTGGAAAATTGATAATTTAGGCGTCTCCGATGTCACTGGAAGTGAAACTGGTCTGCAATTTTCTTATTTATTTGGCTCAAAAATTACATCAAGCGCTCCAAGCCACCCAAATGACTTTCGAAATAGCTTTTTCCGTACATTTCCATACATTGTGAAAAATATTCTTCGGTACATATCTGTACAGGGCGACATGTACTTAATTTTCTTTGATCTTCGAATATTTTCTGAATATTGGTTGCGTCTTCTATGGGTCCGAACTGACTGATTCCTGGAAGCAGACCAAATTAAATGGAAAAGTTTCTGATTTACCAGACAGAATTTCCAACGTACTGAATGTTCCTCTGTCAAATATAAACGTGGACGGTTACATCTCAGACATTTGTAACGAACACAGTTATCGATCGAGACCTAAAGCGCCTTAAAAAGATCCTTGAAGAAGCAAAATCTCTCCAACAACAATCATTAAAAGACTAGTTCACAACAAACAATCGAACAAAACGTTGTGCTCCTTCCGACTCTAGAATTTCGCCCAGTGTCTTCGGGCCGTCGAAATCGCTTCGCCATGCGATGGGTCAATTTTTGATGTGATAATTTCTGCCACAATCTTTGCCATACGAAAATCTGCAGGCGGTAACATGATTGGCTGAAACCAACAAAGGAAATCGCACGCGTCCAGCCGCTCTTTCGGGGGATGAGTGCGGGCTCATTTTCCCGAACAGCGGCTGGTAATCGAGCCTACTCTCCCCCTTGCTCAGAGCGGAATGGCTTGGATACAGTACCTCTTATCCACTGCTTCTTTCCTTGCATCCTTCCATTGTGGCACGGTATATGCTCTTCGGATTAAGCCGAAAGAGTTTTGTCGCGTGCCTAGCTTGTGTCTTTGCCTACTTCTGTTACTTTCCTTAACCTGTCTAAGTGCCTGTTTACATAAAGGTGGGGGACTCCAGGTAGGTGATGTAGCTGGGACTGGGGCTAACCATCATGGTGGGAAGACGCTTTTTTTAAGCTCGTCAAACAACGATGGCGATAGTGGTGTCGTGAAGTAATAGAAATGTGTCTGGTTATGTTCTTTGGCAAGAGAATTAGAAGTTTGTCCTATGATTCGTCAAACCGCATTCCTACGACTTCAAGTATGCCAAATGCGAAGGAGAAGAAGCGCCCACGTGGGTGTAGTTCTTCGGTCACAGATGATGGCTCGAAGATTCTAACCGACGTGGGCGCTTCTTCTCCTTCGCATTTGGCATACTTGAGGTCGTAGTTTTTTTGTATTTTGATAAACCTGAATTTGATTTTTAAATAATTTCATGTAGTCCAATGTTGTGCACAGTAAACACCAAAATGTCACGCACACTCGTGACATTGCTAATACACACACCCCAGAACATTTTTTCCTTTATTTACATAAAAAATTAAATAAATATAGATATGCGGCGACAGAATCGTGTTCTCATATGATCTGTATTGCCCCATTTCATATTGTGGGTCACAAACGTATCGTCTGATTTATGGAAATGGTCAATTTTACCATTTTTTAGATGTTCGAAAATCCAAGGAGAGGCAGGCAAGCAAGAAATTTTACAACAAATGTTCCGAAAATTCTAGATTCAGCGTGTATTTTATGTTTTTAATCGCCCTTTAGTGATTTTTATATTGCTCATTTTGGTTTGTTGTTTTTTAAAAGGAATTTAGGCTTTAATAGACTGCAGCCTTTACCAAAAGACATTTTCAAAAATCTGAGTACTTTGCAGCAACTGTAAGTATTAAAGTATCCTCCGATTTATTATACCTGCTTCCAATCCCACCATCACTCAACTGAGAAAGTAATGCACTTAAGATTAGCAAAACCGGTCTCATTATTGTATTTTGATAAACTTGACTTTGATTCTTCAATAATTTCATGTATTCCACTTTTTGCACAGTAAATACTAAAACATACAAAACAATTAAAAACTAGACATATATACATCACGTACACTCGTGACATTGCTAATACACACACCCCAGAACATTTTTCCTGTATTTACATATAAAATGATATAAATATAGATATGCGGCGACAGAATCGTGTTTTCATATGATCTGTATTGCCCCATTTCATATTGTGGGTTATCGTCTGATTTAACAATCATTGTCACGATTAGGGTCTACAACATACCCTTACTTGTGCTAAATCTATAGCATGCGTAGCTGGCGGGATTAGCGTGGAAGTGGTGTATTGTTTTGGCGGCGGAGCCGCGAGAAAAGTGGGTATTCAAGTCAATTGGAAGTCCCGCCTGCCACAATTCTTGGGTATTTTGAATAGTCCGCAGCCAGGAATACGGGAGTTTCTAATTGACTGAGAAGCTGATAAAACGCCAATCAAATGATAATTGCTATACCTACTATCTCCCAAGGGAAACTTAGTGCGTACATGTGGAAATGAATCAAATCGAGCAAGCTATAAACCGGCTCCACTCCACTCCACTCCACTCCACTCCATGGTTTTCACATGACGTCACTAAAATTCAAACTAAAAAACTATCGATCCTACCGAGATTTTACTTTCACGATGAATTAGAGCAGCTGAAAACTAATTTTCATACAAATTTTCGCTTAAAAAGTGTTCTTGGTTTTGTGATAAAGTACGCTTGAATTTCTAGTAAGCCTTTGCGTGACGTGGCATTTACATGACGGCCAAGAGAGCTGTCATGTAGGTTAAAAAAATGACTTATTTCAGGAAATTTTTGCTATCTAAACAGTTCATGTATTAGAAAAAGTATTACTTTAATGTTTATGAGTTTATAGAAGAATAAATTCACGCTTTTGTAGCAAAACTCGGTAAAAGATGTTTCTGTTGGATTCCGTCCTTCATGTTGAAGCTCATCCAGGTGAGCACCAGCATGGCGTCTCCATACAAATCTCTATAAGTTTGGGTAAAACATTTCTTCGGATATCTCGTATACCTCAGTGTCGGTGGCTAGTAGTGGTATTTACCTCCCCGCTTCGCGGCCTCGGCAAATTTCACTACTAGCCACCTCCACTTCGGTGAATAATTGTTATCTATTCCAATGGTTATTTGTACAGTAAACACCAAAAAATACAAAGCAATAGGCCACTCCCGAATTCCAGTTTATTTCATACGCTCTTTTAATTACACGGTTTGGGAACTTCGTGTTATGCTGTGAAACCAATGTCATTAATTTGCCTATCGGTAAGGAACAGGGTTTATGTTTTTTTTCTCCTCCTTCTAAGGATCCCTAGAGCATATGCAGTCGTAGGTCGTACCAGTCCCCGGCTCGTTTAGAACCGGGGGGACTCCCATATGAAAGGGGTGGGGATACTCGTCGAAAATTTTGAATTAAACCCCTAAAGGAGATCAATCTGGGCGTGGCCCAACCTTTTTTGACCCCCAAAAGCGATCATTTTAAACTTTGATTACTTGAATAGAGTAAATAAAACGAATTGAACATAAATAACTTTTTAATACTTCTTCGAGTGCAGCCCTAGAAGAGACGTTTACGGCTAAATATAATGGTGTTTTGCCCAGAACACCCTAAGCGAGACCAAAATCTGAAATTTAAACCCCTTAGCGAGACGACGAGCATCCCCGCCCCTATCAAATGGAAGTCCCTCCCCCCCGGTTGTGGGAACATGGCTAATAGGCAATTAAGGTGGTAGTTGCGATGAAGAGAGTCGACCGTAAAAGGAACTTTGTAAAATGCAACTCTGAAATCTTGTTTTTAATCTTTCCCAAAAACGTTTCCCAGTTACATGTACATTCTTATCCCCATAACTATGCATTAAAACTGTTTTCATTTGACAGAAATCTTGAAGGAAATGAAATTGAAGACCTACCTGTAGGGACGTTTGGAGCACTATCCAAGCTACAAATCCTGTAAGTAGATCCATACTTTACTCCAGCGAGTGATAGATTCATGTTTCAGGGCTAAAGCACTTTATCATCACTTATTTAGTGGGAGAAGAAAACAAGTAGATTATCAGTTATCGAGAAATATCTTATACACACTTAAATAAGCCTTTTTTTCAGAGTTTATTTCATGCGCTCTTTTAATTACATGGTTTGGGAACTTCGTGTTATTCTGTTAATCCAATTTCATTAATTTGCCTATCAGTAAGCAACAGGGTTTATGTTTTTACTAGGCAGTTGTTTTTAATCGCCCTTTAATGATTTTTAAATGGCTTATTTTAGTTTGTTGTTTTTAAAAGGCATTTAGGCTTTAATAGACTGCAGAGTTTACCAAAAGACATTTTCAACAATCTGAGTACTTTGCAGGAACTGTAAGTATTAAAGTATCCTCCGATTTATTGTACCTGCTCGCAATTCCACCTGCACTCAACTGAGAAAGTAATTCACTTAAGATTTCCAAAAGAGGTTTCTTTTTTGTATTTTGATAAATTTGAATTTGGTTTTTAAATAATATCATCTACTCCAATGTTTATTTGCACAATCAACACCAAAAATTACAAAGCAATAGGCCACTCCCGATTTCCAAAAACCCTCACTTTTAAAATGAGGCCAAGCAGGAGCCGAGTACACAACCTTTAGCTACCTTTCTTGTGAAAATGAGTTTTAATTGCATGCACACAAAAAAAAAAGCAAGGTAGGTGAAGTAATCCGCCTGTCCATATAAGTGTATTATTTTGAGCTACAAGTTTTTTACAGGTTTGATGACTAAAATTCGTCCTCAGCAACAAAGAAAATCTAAGTTTCAAAATTCTTTCACTTAATGT
Source organism: Porites cylindrica (assembly GCA_964035525.1). Classification (NCBI taxonomy): domain Eukaryota; kingdom Metazoa; phylum Cnidaria; class Anthozoa; order Scleractinia; family Poritidae; genus Porites; species Porites cylindrica. Next base: position 53,484,951 of record OZ037776.1, read on the forward strand.
TCATGCGCTCTTTTAATTACATGGTATGCGAACTTCGTGTTATTCTGTGAATCCAATTTCATTAATTCGCCTATCAGTAAAAAAGGGGGTTCATGTTTTTACTAGGCGATTGTTTTTAATCGCCCTTTAGTGATTTTTATATTGCTCATTTTGGTTTGTTGTTTTTTAAAAGGAATTTACCCTTTAATAAACTACAGCGTTTACCAAAAGACATTTTAAAAAATCTGAGTACTTTGCAGCAACTGTAAGTATTAAAGTATCCTCCGATTTATTATACCTGCTTCCAATCCCACCATCACTCAACTGAGAAAGTAATGCACTTAAGATTAGCAAAACCGGTCTCATTATTGTATTTTGATAAACTTGACTTTGATTCTTCAATAATTTCATGTATTCCACTTTTTGCACAGTAAATACTAAAACATACAAAACAATTAAAAACTAGACATATATACATCACGTACACTCGTGACATTGCTAATACACACACCCCAGAACATTTTTCCTGTATTTACATATAAAATGATATAAATATAGATATGCGGCGACAGAATCGTGTTTTCATATGATCTGTATTGCCCCATTTCATATTGTGGGTTATCGTCTGATTTAACAATCATTGTCACGATTAGGGTCTACAACATACCCTTACTTGTGCTAAATCTATAGCATGCGTAGCTGGCGGGATTAGCGTGGAAGTGGTGTATTGTTTTGGCGGCGGAGCCGCGAGAAAAGTGGGTATTCAAGTCAATTGGAAGTCCCGCCTGCCACAATTCTTGGGTATTTTGAATAGTCCGCAGCCAGGAATACGGGAGTTTCTAATTGACTGAGAAGCTGATAAAACGCCAATCAAATGATAATTGCTATACCTACTATCTCCCAAGGGAAACTTAGTGCGTACATGTGGAAATGAATCAAATCGAGCAAGCTATAAACCGGCTCCACTCCACTCCACTCCACTCCACTCCATGGTTTTCACATGACGTCACTAAAATTCAAACTAAAAAACTATCGATCCTACCGAGATTTTACTTTCACGATGAATTAGAGCAGCTGAAAACTAATTTTCATACAAATTTTCGCTTAAAAAGTGTTCTTGGTTTTGTGATAAAGTACGCTTGAATTTCTAGTAAGCCTTTGCGTGACGTGGCATTTACATGACGGCCAAGAGAGCTGTCATGTAGGTTAAAAAAATGACTTATTTCAGGAAATTTTTGCTATCTAAACAGTTCATGTATTAGAAAAAGTATTACTTTAATGTTTATGAGTTTATAGAAGAATAAATTCACGCTTTTGTAGCAAAACTCGGTAAAAGATGTTTCTGTTGGATTCCGTCCTTCATGTTGAAGCTCATCCAGGTGAGCACCAGCATGGCGTCTCCATACAAATCTCTATAAGTTTGGGTAAAACATTTCTTCGGATATCTCGTATACCTCAGTGTCGGTGGCTAGTAGTGGTATTTACCTCCCCGCTTCGCGGCCTCGGCAAATTTCACTACTAGCCACCTCCACTTCGGTGAATAATTGTTATCTATTCCAATGGTTATTTGTACAGTAAACACCAAAAAATACAAAGCAATAGGCCACTCCCGAATTCCAGTTTATTTCATACGCTCTTTTAATTACACGGTTTGGGAACTTCGTGTTATGCTGTGAAACCAATGTCATTAATTTGCCTATCGGTAAGGAACAGGGTTTATGTTTTTTTTCTCCTCCTTCTAAGGATCCCTAGAGCATATGCAGTCGTAGGTCGTACCAGTCCCCGGCTCGTTTAGAACCGGGGGGACTCCCATATGAAAGGGGTGGGGATACTCGTCGAAAATTTTGAATTAAACCCCTAAAGGAGATCAATCTGGGCGTGGCCCAACCTTTTTTGACCCCCAAAAGCGATCATTTTAAACTTTGATTACTTGAATAGAGTAAATAAAACGAATTGAACATAAATAACTTTTTAATACTTCTTCGAGTGCAGCCCTAGAAGAGACGTTTACGGCTAAATATAATGGTGTTTTGCCCAGAACACCCTAAGCGAGACCAAAATCTGAAATTTAAACCCCTTAGCGAGACGACGAGCATCCCCGCCCCTATCAAATGGAAGTCCCTCCCCCCCGGTTGTGGGAACATGGCTAATAGGCAATTAAGGTGGTAGTTGCGATGAAGAGAGTCGACCGTAAAAGGAACTTTGTAAAATGCAACTCTGAAATCTTGTTTTTAATCTTTCCCAAAAACGTTTCCCAGTTACATGTACATTCTTATCCCCATAACTATGCATTAAAACTGTTTTCATTTGACAGAAATCTTGAAGGAAATGAAATTGAAGACCTACCTGTAGGGACGTTTGGAGCACTATCCAAGCTACAAATCCTGTAAGTAGATCCATACTTTACTCCAGCGAGTGATAGATTCATGTTTCAGGGCTAAAGCACTTTATCATCACTTATTTAGTGGGAGAAGAAAACAAGTAGATTATCAGTTATCGAGAAATATCTTATACACACTTAAATAAGCCTTTTTTTCAGAGTTTATTTCATGCGCTCTTTTAATTACATGGTTTGGGAACTTCGTGTTATTCTGTTAATCCAATTTCATTAATTTGCCTATCAGTAAGCAACAGGGTTTATGTTTTTACTAGGCAGTTGTTTTTAATCGCCCTTTAATGATTTTTAAATGGCTTATTTTAGTTTGTTGTTTTTAAAAGGCATTTAGGCTTTAATAGACTGCAGAGTTTACCAAAAGACATTTTCAACAATCTGAGTACTTTGCAGGAACTGTAAGTATTAAAGTATCCTCCGATTTATTGTACCTGCTCGCAATTCCACCTGCACTCAACTGAGAAAGTAATTCACTTAAGATTTCCAAAAGAGGTTTCTTTTTTGTATTTTGATAAATTTGAATTTGGTTTTTAAATAATATCATCTACTCCAATGTTTATTTGCACAATCAACACCAAAAATTACAAAGCAATAGGCCACTCCCGATTTCCAAAAACCCTCACTTTTAAAATGAGGCCAAGCAGGAGCCGAGTACACAACCTTTAGCTACCTTTCTTGTGAAAATGAGTTTTAATTGCATGCACACAAAAAAAAAAGCAAGGTAGGTGAAGTAATCCGCCTGTCCATATAAGTGTATTATTTTGAGCTACAAGTTTTTTACAGGTTTGATGACTAAAATTCGTCCTCAGCAACAAAGAAAATCTAAGTTTCAAAATTCTTTCACTTAATGTTCATGCGCTCTTTTAATTACATGGTATGCGAACTTCGTGTTATTCTGTGAATCCAATTTCATTAATTCGCCTATCAGTAAAAAAGGGGGTTCATGTTTTTACTAGGCGATTGTTTTTAATCGCCCTTTAGTGATTTTTATATTGCTCATTTTGGTTTGTTGTTTTTTAAAAGGAATTTACCCTTTAATAAACTACAGCGTTTACCAAAAGACATTTTAAAAAATCTGAGTACTTTGCAGCAACTGTAAGTATTAAAGTATCCTCCGATTTATTATACCTGCTTCCAATCCCACCATCACTCAACTGAGAAAGTAATGCACTTAAGATTAGCAAAACCGGTCTCATTATTGTATTTTGATAAACTTGACTTTGATTCTTCAATAATTTCATGTATTCCACTTTTTGCACAGTAAATACTAAAACATACAAAACAATTAAAAACTAGACATATATACATCACGTACACTCGTGACATTGCTAATACACACACCCCAGAACATTTTTCCTGTATTTACATATAAAATGATATAAATATAGATATGCGGCGACAGAATCGTGTTTTCATATGATCTGTATTGCCCCATTTCATATTGTGGGTTATCGTCTGATTTAACAATCATTGTCACGATTAGGGTCTACAACATACCCTTACTTGTGCTAAATCTATAGCATGCGTAGCTGGCGGGATTAGCGTGGAAGTGGTGTATTGTTTTGGCGGCGGAGCCGCGAGAAAAGTGGGTATTCAAGTCAATTGGAAGTCCCGCCTGCCACAATTCTTGGGTATTTTGAATAGTCCGCAGCCAGGAATACGGGAGTTTCTAATTGACTGAGAAGCTGATAAAACGCCAATCAAATGATAATTGCTATACCTACTATCTCCCAAGGGAAACTTAGTGCGTACATGTGGAAATGAATCAAATCGAGCAAGCTATAAACCGGCTCCACTCCACTCCACTCCACTCCACTCCATGGTTTTCACATGACGTCACTAAAATTCAAACTAAAAAACTATCGATCCTACCGAGATTTTACTTTCACGATGAATTAGAGCAGCTGAAAACTAATTTTCATACAAATTTTCGCTTAAAAAGTGTTCTTGGTTTTGTGATAAAGTACGCTTGAATTTCTAGTAAGCCTTTGCGTGACGTGGCATTTACATGACGGCCAAGAGAGCTGTCATGTAGGTTAAAAAAATGACTTATTTCAGGAAATTTTTGCTATCTAAACAGTTCATGTATTAGAAAAAGTATTACTTTAATGTTTATGAGTTTATAGAAGAATAAATTCACGCTTTTGTAGCAAAACTCGGTAAAAGATGTTTCTGTTGGATTCCGTCCTTCATGTTGAAGCTCATCCAGGTGAGCACCAGCATGGCGTCTCCATACAAATCTCTATAAGTTTGGGTAAAACATTTCTTCGGATATCTCGTATACCTCAGTGTCGGTGGCTAGTAGTGGTATTTACCTCCCCGCTTCGCGGCCTCGGCAAATTTCACTACTAGCCACCTCCACTTCGGTGAATAATTGTTATCTATTCCAATGGTTATTTGTACAGTAAACACCAAAAAATACAAAGCAATAGGCCACTCCCGAATTCCAGTTTATTTCATACGCTCTTTTAATTACACGGTTTGGGAACTTCGTGTTATGCTGTGAAACCAATGTCATTAATTTGCCTATCGGTAAGGAACAGGGTTTATGTTTTTTTTCTCCTCCTTCTAAGGATCCCTAGAGCATATGCAGTCGTAGGTCGTACCAGTCCCCGGCTCGTTTAGAACCGGGGGGACTCCCATATGAAAGGGGTGGGGATACTCGTCGAAAATTTTGAATTAAACCCCTAAAGGAGATCAATCTGGGCGTGGCCCAACCTTTTTTGACCCCCAAAAGCGATCATTTTAAACTTTGATTACTTGAATAGAGTAAATAAAACGAATTGAACATAAATAACTTTTTAATACTTCTTCGAGTGCAGCCCTAGAAGAGACGTTTACGGCTAAATATAATGGTGTTTTGCCCAGAACACCCTAAGCGAGACCAAAATCTGAAATTTAAACCCCTTAGCGAGACGACGAGCATCCCCGCCCCTATCAAATGGAAGTCCCTCCCCCCCGGTTGTGGGAACATGGCTAATAGGCAATTAAGGTGGTAGTTGCGATGAAGAGAGTCGACCGTAAAAGGAACTTTGTAAAATGCAACTCTGAAATCTTGTTTTTAATCTTTCCCAAAAACGTTTCCCAGTTACATGTACATTCTTATCCCCATAACTATGCATTAAAACTGTTTTCATTTGACAGAAATCTTGAAGGAAATGAAATTGAAGACCTACCTGTAGGGACGTTTGGAGCACTATCCAAGCTACAAATCCTGTAAGTAGATCCATACTTTACTCCAGCGAGTGATAGATTCATGTTTCAGGGCTAAAGCACTTTATCATCACTTATTTAGTGGGAGAAGAAAACAAGTAGATTATCAGTTATCGAGAAATATCTTATACACACTTAAATAAGCCTTTTTTTCAGAGTTTATTTCATGCGCTCTTTTAATTACATGGTTTGGGAACTTCGTGTTATTCTGTTAATCCAATTTCATTAATTTGCCTATCAGTAAGCAACAGGGTTTATGTTTTTACTAGGCAGTTGTTTTTAATCGCCCTTTAATGATTTTTAAATGGCTTATTTTAGTTTGTTGTTTTTAAAAGGCATTTAGGCTTTAATAGACTGCAGAGTTTACCAAAAGACATTTTCAACAATCTGAGTACTTTGCAGGAACTGTAAGTATTAAAGTATCCTCCGATTTATTGTACCTGCTCGCAATTCCACCTGCACTCAACTGAGAAAGTAATTCACTTAAGATTTCCAAAAGAGGTTTCTTTTTTGTATTTTGATAAATTTGAATTTGGTTTTTAAATAATATCATCTACTCCAATGTTTATTTGCACAATCAACACCAAAAATTACAAAGCAATAGGCCACTCCCGATTTCCAAAAACCCTCACTTTTAAAATGAGGCCAAGCAGGAGCCGAGTACACAACCTTTAGCTACCTTTCTTGTGAAAATGAGTTTTAATTGCATGCACACAAAAAAAAAAGCAAGGTAGGTGAAGTAATCCGCCTGTCCATATAAGTGTATTATTTTGAGCTACAAGTTTTTTACAGGTTTGATGACTAAAATTCGTCCTCAGCAACAAAGAAAATCTAAGTTTCAAAATTCTTTCACTTAATGTTCATGCGCTCTTTTAATTACATGGTATGCGAACTTCGTGTTATTCTGTGAATCCAATTTCATTAATTCGCCTATCAGTAAAAAAGGGGGTTCATGTTTTTACTAGGCGATTGTTTTTAATCGCCCTTTAGTGATTTTTATATTGCTCATTTTGGTTTGTTGTTTTTTAAAAGGAATTTACCCTTTAATAAACTACAGCGTTTACCAAAAGACATTTTAAAAAATCTGAGTACTTTGCAGCAACTGTAAGTATTAAAGTATCCTCCGATTTATTATACCTGCTTCCAATCCCACCATCACTCAACTGAGAAAGTAATGCACTTAAGATTAGCAAAACCGGTCTCATTATTGTATTTTGATAAACTTGACTTAAATTCTTCAATAATTTCATGTATTCCACTTTTTGCACAGTAAATACTAAAACATACAAAACAATTAAAAACTAGACATATATACATCACGTACACTCGTGACATTGCTAATACACACACCCCAGAACATTTTTCCTGTATTTACATATAAAATGATATAAATATAGATATGCGGCGACAGAATCGTGTTTTCATATGATCTGTATTGCCCCATTTCATATTGTGGGTTATCGTCTGATTTAACAATCATTGTCACGATTAGGGTCTACAACATACCCTTACTTGTGCTAAATCTATAGCATGCGTAGCTGGCGGGATTAGCGTGGAAGTGGTGTATTGTTTTGGCGGCGGAGCCGCGAGAAAAGTGGGTATTCAAGTCAATTGGAAGTCCCGCCTGCCACAATTCTTGGGTATTTTGAATAGTCCGCAGCCAGGAATACGGGAGTTTCTAATTGACTGAGAAGCTGATAAAACGCCAATCAAATGATAATTGCTATACCTACTATCTCCCAAGGGAAACTTAGTGCGTACATGTGGAAATGAATCAAATCGAGCAAGCTATAAACCGGCTCCACTCCACTCCACTCCACTCCACTCCATGGTTTTCACATGACGTCACTAAAATTCAAACTAAAAAACTATCGATCCTACCGAGATTTTACTTTCACGATGAATTAGAGCAGCTGAAAACTAATTTTCATACAAATTTTCGCTTAAAAAGTGTTCTTGGTTTTGTGATAAAGTACGCTTGAATTTCTAGTAAGCCTTTGCGTGACGTGGCATTTACATGACGGCCAAGAGAGCTGTCATGTAGGTTAAAAAAATGACTTATTTCAGGAAATTTTTGCTATCTAAACAGTTCATGTATTAGAAAAAGTATTACTTTAATGTTTATGAGTTTATAGAAGAATAAATTCACGCTTTTGTAGCAAAACTCGGTAAAAGATGTTTCTGTTGGATTCCGTCCTTCATGTTGAAGCTCATCCAGGTGAGCACCAGCATGGCGTCTCCATACAAATCTCTATAAGTTTGGGTAAAACATTTCTTCGGATATCTCGTATACCTCAGTGTCGGTGGCTAGTAGTGGTATTTACCTCCCCGCTTCGCGGCCTCGGCAAATTTCACTACTAGCCACCTCCACTTCGGTGAATAATTGTTATCTATTCCAATGGTTATTTGTACAGTAAACACCAAAAAATACAAAGCAATAGGCCACTCCCGAATTCCAGTTTATTTCATACGCTCTTTTAATTACACGGTTTGGGAACTTCGTGTTATGCTGTGAAACCAATGTCATTAATTTGCCTATCGGTAAGGAACAGGGTTTATGTTTTTTTTCTCCTCCTTCTAAGGATCCCTAGAGCATATGCAGTCGTAGGTCGTACCAGTCCCCGGCTCGTTTAGAACCGGGGGGACTCCCATATGAAAGGGGTGGGGATACTCGTCGAAAATTTTGAAGTAAACCCCTAAAGGAGATCAATCTGGGCGTGGCCCAACCTTTTTTGACCCCCAAAAGCGATCATTTTAAACTTTGATTACTTGAATAGAGTAAATAAAACGAATTGAACATAAATAACTTTTTAATACTTCTTCGAGTGCAGCCCTAGAAGAGACGTTTACGGCTAAATATAATGGTGTTTTGCCCAGAACACCCTAAGCGAGACCAAAATCTGAAATTTAAACCCCTTAGCGAGACGACGAGCATCCCCGCCCCTATCAAATGGAAGTCCCTCCCCCCCGGTTGTGGGAACATGGCTAATAGGCAATTAAGGTGGTAGTTGCGATGAAGAGAGTCGACCGTAAAAGGAACTTTGTAAAATGCAACTCTGAAATCTTGTTTTTAATCTTTCCCAAAAACGTTTCCCAGTTACATGTACATTCTTATCCCCATAACTATGCATTAAAACTGTTTTCATTTGACAGAAATCTTGAAGGAAATGAAATTGAAGACCTACCTGTAGGGACGTTTGGAGCACTATCCAAGCTACAAATCCTGTAAGTAGATCCATACTTTACTCCAGCGAGTGATAGATTCATGTTTCAGGGCTAAAGCACTTTATCATCACTTATTTAGTGGGAGAAGAAAACAAGTAGATTATCAGTTATCGAGAAATATCTTATACACACTTAAATAAGCCTTTTTTTCAGAGTTTATTTCATGCGCTCTTTTAATTACATGGTTTGGGAACTTCGTGTTATTCTGTTAATCCAATTTCATTAATTTGCCTATCAGTAAGCAACAGGGTTTATGTTTTTACTAGGCAGTTGTTTTTAATCGCCCTTTAATGATTTTTAAATGGCTTATTTTAGTTTGTTGTTTTTAAAAGGCATTTAGGCTTTAATAGACTGCAGAGTTTACCAAAAGACATTTTCAACAATCTGAGTACTTTGCAGGAACTGTAAGTATTAAAGTATCCTCCGATTTATTGTACCTGCTCGCAATTCCACCTGCACTCAACTGAGAAAGTAATTCACTTAAGATTTCCAAAAGAGGTTTCTTTTTTGTATTTTGATAAATTTGAATTTGGTTTTTAAATAATATCATCTACTCCAATGTTTATTTGCACAATCAACACCAAAAATTACAAAGCAATAGGCCACTCCCGATTTCCAAAAACCCTCACTTTTAAAATGAGGCCAAGCAGGAGCCGAGTACACAACCTTTAGCTACCTTTCTTGTGAAAATGAGTTTTAATTGCATGCACACAAAAAAAAAAGCAAGGTAGGTGAAGTAATCCGCCTGTCCATATAAGTGTATTATTTTGAGCTACAAGTTTTTTACAGGTTTGATGACTAAAATTCGTCCTCAGCAACAAAGAAAATCTAAGTTTCAAAATTCTTTCACTTAATGTTCATGCGCTCTTTTAATTACATGGTATGCGAACTTCGTGTTATTCTGTGAATCCAATTTCATTAATTCGCCTATCAGTAAAAAAGGGGGTTCATGTTTTTACTAGGCGATTGTTTTTAATCGCCCTTTAGTGATTTTTATATTGCTCATTTTGGTTTGTTGTTTTTTAAAAGGAATTTACCCTTTAATAAACTACAGCGTTTACCAAAAGACATTTTAAAAAATCTGAGTACTTTGCAGCAACTGTAAGTATTAAAGTATCCTCCGATTTATTATACCTGCTTCCAATCCCACCATCACTCAACTGAGAAAGTAATGCACTTAAGATTAGCAAAACCGGTCTCATTATTGTATTTTGATAAACTTGACTTTGATTCTTCAATAATTTCATGTATTCCACTTTTTGCACAGTAAATACTAAAACATACAAAACAATTAAAAACTAGACATATATACATCACGTACACTCGTGACATTGCTAATACACACACCCCAGAACATTTTTCCTGTATTTACATATAAAATGATATAAATATAGATATGCGGCGACAGAATCGTGTTTTCATATGATCTGTATTGCCCCATTTCATATTGTGGGTTATCGTCTGATTTAACAATCATTGTCACGATTAGGGTCTACAACATACCCTTACTTGTGCTAAATCTATAGCATGCGTAGCTGGCGGGATTAGCGTGGAAGTGGTGTATTGTTTTGGCGGCGGAGCCGCGAGAAAAGTGAGAATTCAAGTCAATTGGAAGTCCGACCTGCCACAATTCTTGGGTATTTTGAATAGTCCGCAGCCAGGAATACGGGAGTTTCTAATTGACTGAGAAGCTGATAAAACGCCAATCAAATGATAATTGCTATCCCTACTATCTCCCAAGGGAAACTTAGTGCGTACATGTGGAAATGAATCAAATCGAGCAAGCTATAAACCGGCTCCACTCCACTCCACTCCACTCCACTCCATGGTTTTCACATGACGTCACTAAAATTCAAACTAAAAAACTATCGATCCTACCGAGATTTTACTTTCACGATGAATTAGAGCAGCTGAAAACTAATTTTCATACAAATTTTCGCTTAAAAAGTGTTCTTGGTTTTGTGATAAAGTACGCTTGAATTTCTAGTAAGCCTTTGCGTGACGTGGCATTTACATGACGGCCAAGGGAGCTGTCATGTAGGTTAAAAAAATGACTTATTTCAGGAAATTTTTGCTATCTAAACAGTTCATGTATTAGAAAAAGTATTACTTTAATGTTTATGAGTTTATAGAAGAATAAATTCACGCTTTTGTAGCAAAACTCGGTAAAAGATGTTTCTGTTGGATTCCTTCCTTCATGTTGAGGCTCATCCAGGTGAGCACCAGCATTGCGTCTCCATACAAATCTCTATAAGTTTGGGTAAAACATTTCTTCGGGTATCTCGTATACCTCAGTGTCGGTGGCTAATAGTGGTATTTACCTCGCCGCTTCGCGGCCTCGGCAAATTTCACTACTAGCCACCTCCACTTCGGTGAATAATTGTTATATATTCCAATGGTTATTCGTACAGTAAACACCATAAAATACAAAGCAATAGGCCACTCCCGAATTCCAGTTTATTTCATACGCTCTTTTAATTACACGGTTTGGGAACTTCGTTTTATTCTGTGAATCCAATGTCATTAATTTGCCTATCGGTAAGGAACAGGGTTTATGTTTTCTTTCTCCTCCTTCTAAAGATCCCTAGAGCATCTGCAGTCGTAGGTCGTACCAGTCCCCGGCTCGTTTAGAACCGGGGGGACTCCCATATGAAAGGGGTGGGGATGCTAGTCGGAAATTTTGAATTAAACCCCTAAAGGAGAGAGTCGACCGTAAAGGAACTTTGTAAAATGCAACTCTGAAATCTTGTTTTTAATCTTTCCCAAAAACGTTTCCCAGTTACATGTACATGTTCATTCACATAACTATGCATTAAAACTGTTTTCATTTGACAGAAATCTTGAAGGAAATGAAATTGAAGACCTACCTGAAGGGACGTTTGGAGCACTATCCAACCTACAATTCCTGTAAGTAGATCAATACTTTACTCCAGCGAGTGATAGATTCACGTCTCAGGGCTAAAGCACTTTATCCTCACTTATTTAGTGGGAGAAGAAAACAAGTAGATTATCAGTTATCGAGAAATATCTTATACACACTTAAATAAGCTTTTTTTCAGAGTTTATTTCATGCGCTCTTTTAATTACATAGTTTGGGAACTTCGTGTTATTCTGTGAATCCAATTTCATTAATTTGCCTATCAGTAAGCAACAGGGTTTATGTTTTTACTAGGCAGTTGTTTTTAATCGCCCTTTAATGATTTTTAAATGGCTTATTTTAGTTTGTTGTTTTTAAAAGGTATTTAGGCTTTAATAGACTGCAGCGTTTACCAAAAGACATTTTCAAAAATCTGTGTGCTTTGAAGGAACTGTAAGTATTAAAGCATCCTCTGATTTATTAAACCTGCTTCCAATCCCACCATCACTCAACTGAGAAAGCAATCCACTTAAGATTTCCAAAACAGGTTTCTTTTTTGTATTTTGATAAATTTGAATTTGGTTTTTAAATAATTTCATCTACTCCAATGTTTATTTGCACAATCAACACCAAAAATTACAAAGCAATAGGCCACTCCCGATTTCCAAAAACCCTCACTTTTAAAATGAGTCCAAGCAGGAGCCAAGTATACAACCTTTAGCTACCTTTCTTGTGAAAATGAGTTTTAAATGCATGCATACAAAAAAAAAGCAAGGTAGGTGAAGTAATCCGCCTGTCCATATAAGTGTATTATTTTGAGCTACAAGTTTTTGTACAGTTTTGATGACTAAAATTCGTCCTGAGCAACAGAGAAAATCTAAGTTTCAAAATTCTTTCACTTAATGTTCGTGGAATTAGATCGTGTGAAAAAAGAAGAGCTCTGTTTATTAATAAACAGAGACCAGACATCATTTTTCTACAGGAAGGCGCTCTTTTCAAGACGCTTGTGGAAGAAATAAGTCCAAAATCATAATCCTGGCAGCCTGATTTCATAAGCGTATCGAGCTTCTAAATATCAAACAAATAGCCTTTAAACATGTTAAAGAATCTTTGATTTGTCTCACCATTTAAGTTTTGTTTTCGTTAGTACCCTTTTTTAGCTAATTCGTTTAGTGTGATAAGTAATAATTGGTATTAGTAAGTATTATAGTCTGCAATTTGTGAAATAATTTTATTTTTATTTCTTCTTGTTATTTTTTCTGCTGCTTGCTTTCTTGAATATAGTTAAGGTGTATAGTTATTCTAGTAGAATTGATGTGAGTAAATTCCTTGTAAAAAAAATTTGTTATAAACATCCCTATTCAATAAAATACAAAAAAAAGGTATGTGAGGTAACCCGCCTGTCCATATAATCTCTCACTTTAATCTGATCATATTTACATGATAGGTGGAGTGACCCGCCACATGTTACCTCACCTACATGTATCTGGGATCCCGTCAGCTCCATGTAAACAGACCCTTAATTAATGGACGTTTAGTTAATATATCAATTTTTCAACTGGCTATTCTCTTGTCTAGGTATTTGCTTGCTAATAAAATCAAAATATTACCGACTGGCATATTTCATGGACAAAATCTGCTAAAGGAACTGTAAGTTTTACCTTCTTTGTATAAATTCCAATTTAAGAAATTTCTGATTCAACGTAGCCATCGTATTGTCAGTTGTAGAAAAATTGTCGCTCATGTTTTTATGAAGCACTTAGTGAGTGAAACAGGTTATTTCAATTTTTAAAGTTTTACGGTTAAAAATTTTTCTTAACTTTGCTTAAGGGTTTGAACGTCAAATTCCTGCCCTGAGCTTCGAGTTTAAACCTTAAAATTATTTGATCAAAAAGGATTAGCTTTTTCTTCTTTCTTCGGTGCCGCATATTTATACGACGAAGTCACGCTTCGAGGTTGTCCGCTACAGTGAGAAGTGATTCCATTTGCTTTTATTGATCATGAAACGGATGGATGAAAATTGACCCCTCTTTTTGATAAGCAAATCGTGTCCAGTGACCGACAAATCATGTCAAAGATAAAGTAAAATCAACTATTGCAGCTGATTCTTAAGTCGCGGCACAAGCAGATTAATAAAATGGATTTATAAAGAGGGATACGAATCGCTCTTACTGAAAAGAAAACAACAACTTAATAGACTTTATCAGGGTTTTCGACGCCATCTTGACGAGTAGGCAACCGCGTGAGAAATTACGGTGTTTGTATGAGAATCTAATGTCGAATAATTTCCGTTAAACGGCTGTTCTGAAAAAAATATGAGTTGTAAACTAGACCTACAAAGCAAAGGATTGTACCAAAAGATTTTTGGGCCGTACCTGTGCTTAAATTTTTCCAGAGGCTTGCTTTAGATTTTCCATACATGTCTGTAATTTTTCCCGGGACTTTCTTACAGACAAATGTATAGAAAATTTTAAAAAGTGGTTCTAGGTCTTCTAGCGCATGTAGTGCCCTCAATTTTTTTTCCAGTAGAATCGTTAGGAGTGAAGCTTTAGTTTACAATTCGTTTTTTTTTTCTTTAGAACAGCCGTTTTATGGAAATTATTCGACAGTATAATTATTCTCATACAAACACTGCAATTTCTCACGCCGGTTTGCCTACTCGTCAAGATGGAGTCGAAAACCGTGACAAGGTCTATAACAGCCTGCAAACCACGAAGCTGAAACTTATGTCATGCTAGGCCCCTTTTACGCGTGGAATTTCTCATGAGTTCCGAACACCGGCCTATTTTAGTCGATGAAAGTACAGATTAAATACGGCAGTTGATTCAGACGTCGGATATGAAGGTGCCGAATTTAACTCCGTTTGTTGTAAATATTCCCAGTCTCTAGAAAAAAATTTTTATCCAATATGGATAGGTTTCTATAACTATTCGGTACGTGTGAAATGCGACTTCTAAATCAAGTGTTGAATTTAAGTCGAATTTTCGACTGTTTCAGTCGCAGATTCGGCAAAGTCGTATTTAATTTGAAACTGTCGAATTTAGTTCAATGATTCAAGACATCCCATCTAGAAGCAGTTACCTCTCGAATTAAACTAGGCACATGTGAAAATCGACGATTGAGCTGGGTAACGTTAAACAGTGTCCAGTATTACTAAAAATACCGGTAGATAGGCTATGATATATACCTCATTTTTTTTATATTCCTGTACACTTTGCTTTCAATTTACCACATTATGTCACTAGCTATATACACCACACAGGTAAAAAAGAGAGTAAAAAAGGGATTTTAAAAAAAGAAAAAAAAATAAGGATATGAAAAATCTGCTTCAAGGGGCTTCGAACCCGGATCCTCAGAATCAGTGAGAACTAAAAGTGACAGCTTCTATTCACTGGACCACCTCGGTCAAAAATAATTATGCTAGTTTAAAAGAGGTATATATTCCTCCTCTATGGGAATTGATAGTTTTCAAAGATGACTTTTTCGAGTTTTGTTAGGGTTAGAAGAGCTGCTACATGAAAAACAATACGGCCGCCAAATACATCCTATAGGTTTTAAAGTTCTCCGTTATTAACAAACGTTAAACATTTATTTCGGCAAACAAACAGTTGAGTTGAAAAAGGATTTTACAAAAGTCTCAAAGAGTAGAGTCTCCGTTTCGATGTAACTTGCAATATGGGTCAATTTACGAAACTTTTAACGATAGAAAATGTAAAAACAAAGCAGATAGAAAAATGGTTAAAGAAAATTTAGATTACTCCGAAATTGAATTTTCAGTGGCTGTAAAACAGTACAACAAAATCGAGAAACAAAACAATATCAATATAAACGTATTAGGTTATGAAGATAACCAGCCATAACCCATCTATGTATCCAAAAAAAAAAAGTTTGAACATAATATGAACCTTCTACTGATAACGGAGGGTGGAGGAAAACATTATGTACTTTAACTTTAACAAGCTCATGTACAACCAAACAAAACATCGACATAGGAAACATTTCTGTATGTATTGTCTACAATGTTTTAATAGTGAGGATGTACTAGATCACAAGACTAACTGTATGGTTATTAATGGTCAACAAGCTATAAAAATTCCTGAGAAAGATAATAACATCTTGAAATTCACCAACTTTCATAAGCAAATGCCTGTACCATTTGTAATCTACGCTGATTTTTAGGCTATTACAGAAAAAGTACAAGGATGTCAACCAGTCATTGATAAATCATATACTGAAACATATCAAAACCATAAAGACTGTGTGTATGGATATAAGGTTATTTGTTGTTATGATAATAAATATACCAAACCAGCTCTAATTTATAGGGGAGAAAATGCTGTATACAAATTCATGGAGAAGATGTTAGAAGAAGTGCAATGGTGCCGAAAAATGACCAAAAAACATTTCAATAAACCTGTGAGAATGACAAAGAAGGATCAACACGATTTTGAAGAAGCTGACAAATGTCATATTTTTAATAAAAAAAATATTCTAAGAAAGATACTCGTGTCAGAGGCCCTTGTCATATAACTGGAAAATACAGAGGATCTGCTCATCAAGATTGTAATATGAATTTCAAGCTGGCTGATAAGATTCCAGTTATTTTTCGTCATTTGAGAGCCCATAATAGCCATTTTATTATGCAAGAGATTGGTCAAATAGCAAAAAAGCACACCTATAAAAACAAAAAAGGTGAAGAACAACAGATGAAGATAAATGTCATCCCTAATAATATGGAAAATACATGGCCTTCATGTTGGGTAAACATTTGGTGTTCCTTGATAGTTTCCAATTCATGAGCTCTAATCTTGATAAGCTAGTAAGCGATTTACCCGATAAAGCATTTAAATACATATCAGAAGCCTTTAAAAATGAACAATTCAAGCTTATGAAACAGAAAGGTGTTTATCCATATGATTATATGAGCAGTTTTGATAAATTTAATGAAAAACAACTACCAAAAAAAGGTTTTTACAGCATATTAAATAATGAACACATTTCACATAAAGACTACACCCATGATAAAAAGGTCTGAAAAACCTTCAATCTTAAATCAATGGGTGAATAGCATGATTTGTATCTTAAGTCAGATATCCTTTTACTATCTGGTGGCACCATTGGGCTAAGTTGTACAATGAGGTGTTGGACAAACACGTACCAATAAAGAAAGAACGGTCAGAGGTCAAAATCACAAGACATTGTGTCATTTAAGCGATCTCTTAAAGCTCACATGGCTTAGGGTGTAGTGCTTGTAAATTTTGTAAATAGCTTTAGTTTTAGAGTCTGCTTTTAGCCATTTTGTGGATCTATTTATAGTCAGTATTTTAACAGTAGTAATGTATTGGTTACTAGCAGTTTTAAATTTTTAATTTTCTAATTTGTATACACGTACACGTTTTAACGAGAACTTTAGTGCTCCTGGGTGTTTAAATAAAGGATTTGATTTGATTTGACTCATAGGGAGAAGTCCCCTCTATATTACATCACTTCCTGTTTTTCCGAGAATGTCACGCAATGGTGATTTTGCCTGTTTTATTATGCTTTAGAATAATATATAGTTTTCCAAAATATTTACCATTATGAGGAGAAATAGTCTACAGTAGGCGTGCTACGAGATCAACTGATCTGGTAGCGCCAACTCTATACTACTAATCGTTTAAAAAACCAATATAAACCGATACCTTCTTTTAGAATTTTAGCGGGAAACAAACTTTCTTCTCTATGGCAAACTAACTGAGCTGTAAGTACAGGCTATAATCATTCAATGCAAATTTTTCTTCCATTTCATTGGCCGAAAGCCCACCACGTGACCTGTAAATAACTGCCTACAAAAAAAGGTCTGCTCATGCCCAATATCGTCCAACTGTGTTTGGCTACAAATAATATTCTGCTCATCCTTCTTGCGATCTTTCTTGGGTGAAAAAAAGCAGATCGCTTCGCTTCCCGAAGATATTCATTTAGAAAAAAAGACTTGGAGATCGAATGATAAAACAATCATCAAACTCGGTTATCGCAAAATATCGTGATTTGTCAGTGTCTCGCAGATCAATTATTTGCCTCAGCCTTCGGCTTTCGCAAATGATTGATCTGCTCGCCGCTGACAAATCACGATATTTTGCTCAACCTCGTCCAACATTATAATTGTTAATTGTTTGTAGAAAGAAGCAAAGACCATTTCAGTCTTATTAATTTATTTGTTTCGAAGAAAATACTTTTTTTTTTCGTTTGTTGTGACAAATCTCAGCGATCTAGAAAGCAACCAGCTGGAGAAAATTGATGCCAGTTTCTTCAGAAATCTCACTTCAGTCAAGTACCTGTAAGTATATCAAGATTAAGCAGCGATGTCTCAAATCTACTTCTCAGAAGCTGAAATTCTAAGAAGCACATGCGAAATAACCTGTCATGATCGTAGACCCTGAGGGGCAGCCAGCTGGGTCGACAGCTGAGGAAACTTTCGTCGCGCTGTTTCTGCCGACCCGACTGAGGGGGATGAAGTGCTTTTCGTCTCCGATTTGATTTACTAACATCACGAAAGAAATCAGTGCATCCAATGCTTAAGCAGCAATAAAATAATGATAATTATCATAAAATCGTAATCGTTATCATGGTCATAATCTTAATCTTAAAGGTAATCGTAATCATTATCATTATCATTACTATTATCATATTTATAATCATTATCGGAATCATAATCATAAGCTTAATAACATGGTGTCTGGAGATAAATATCCACGTGAAAATTTTTGAGAACACCAAAGGAGTGCCAAAGAAGCACGAGCCGCAAGCTTTTCGCTTAAGCTTTCCGACAAAGCTAATTGAAATTGCTAATTTTACTATTCGGATTAACCAACCCTTATTGGTTGAATCAAAAGCTTTTGATTGATACATTTTTTCCTTATATAACGTAGTATACTGCGAGATAATCGATTGACTGAAATCCCTGAGGGAATCGGAACTATGACCAGTCTGCGGATATTGTAAGATGAGTAGCATATCTTCATCGCACAGATACGTACAGTCGAACCTCGCTATTTCGAACTCGGTTAATTCGAAGTCCCCGCTATTTCGAAGGAAGATCGAATGCCCTCGGATTTACCCTTCCCCTTTACGCTTCCCCGGTTATTTCGAAGCCCCGCTATTTCGAACTTTTTTTCATTTCCCTTGGGACTTCGAAATAGCGGGGTTCGACTGTATATGTCATGGTTTGTTAAGTAATATAATATGGCTGTAACTGCTTTAATGAAGGGAACATATCTGTTTTCTTAACAATTATAGTCAACTCTCTCTTAACGGACACCTCGATCAAGAAGGACACCTTGCTAAAGCAGACACCTAGAGTTGGTCCCTCCCTTTTTTACTCCCTCTTGTTGACTCTATCAAACGAGTGTCTCTCTAAGACGGACACTTAGTGACGGTCCCACAGATGTCCACCTTAGATAGATTTGACTGTATCACGAGCTGACTGCATACACAAACTTGAGTCTCACCTTCTTAAGACGGGTGTTTAACATGTGAGATGTGAGCAATTATCAACAAGTGAAATCCAGTATTTCCTATATGGGCCTTGTTTCTTGAGCGAGGAAAACTGTACGGATGCGTTATCTGATTGAATTATGAGTTGGAAAACAACGGGGCTTTGAGCTGGATAAAGTGCAACCCAAACGGGTTTTTTGATACAGTAGGCTGCTCTTAGAGTAGGTTCCACCTGATCACTTTGGGAAACACTACCTTGCTAAACTGCATTACAATTTCTTTAAGGGATCTCTCCTGGAACAACATAACACGTATTCCAGTAACACCACTGAACCGCTTGAGGAAACTCAAAGTTCTGTAAGTAGAATTCCTTAGTCTATAACTTAGAACTGTAAAAGATAATCATATAAAAAGTGTGAAATTTAATTACGTGCTCTTGCAAATAAAATAAAGAAAACTGATGTGAGAAAGGTCGCGCATAAACATTAAAGCTGAACCGCTCAACTTTTAAGTGTACGCGCGATGCTTCATACATTGCCTCTACTTTATGCGTGGGCGCATAAAACTTACATACGTAGGCACGCACAAATTACGCGAGAGTGGAAGTGCACCTTTGGGCTGCCAGGCTATATCAGTAGTATAAAGTGACTTACCATCTGTCTTACGCCTTTCAAGTTATTTACCAGCAGCTTAAAACCATAAAATACATACGGTATCTATTCATAAGACGTTAAGGTAAAAGATAGTGTTATACTTTTTATTGTTATTCTTTCAGAGCATTACATCAGAATATAATCGACTTAATAACAAATGAAACGTTTGCCAACCTTACTGAACTCGAGTTTTTGTAAGTTGAAACAACCAAGAATGATTTCTGTTCTCGTAGAGGACCTTTATTAGCAGTTATCAATTATCATGGTTCTATATGTTATATTCTTGTACTATTTAATTTGTCACCAGATGGTTAAAATAAGTAAGGTAAATTCGTAGTTCGTGACACGCGCCATGATCATGATTCTGATCTTGGAAGAAGCTGATTACTGCAATGAATATTTTCCGATCGGTGTTAGTGAACTTTGCACCTCTTATGGGTGAAAAACCGACAAAAGCAACTTTAGTTGGATTTTTTGCTGCTTTTAGCCGTTCCCCTTGTAGTGATATCCCAGTTCTGCATTTCTACACCGCCCTCTTTTCCATAACTAGTTTTATGATAAAGTTCAGAAAAAATGCGCGCCTGGAGTAGTTGAAAAAGCGTGCTATGTGTCTCGCCATCTGCCAATAGTTTGTTTTGAAAGTTAGAAAGTAATGTGTGGGATTTAACCCAATTCTTTGTCTGAAAAAAGTGAAAAAGCTTTTACTGTGCCCTGTTTTGGTGTAAAGCACTTAGGAAGCAGCTATAGCACTATACATGAAGTAGGGAGAAACGCTCTCTTTTTTTCCCCCTATACGTCTTTCGTTCTCTAGCGGCTTCTTACGTGCTTTACAACAGAAGGCTTCTTTGTATTTTATACAGGAAATTATTTTTAAACAATGGACAGCATTAAAAGCTAATTAGTGCATCTCGTTAGGTACTAACTGTAAGTTTTATTATATAATTAGCGAAGCGTACGCACATAGTGAGAAACTACCCACATTAAGATACTAATCGTTACAGTCATCACGACGTTCATCGTAAGCAGTAAACATGTACACAACTAACACCTAACGTGACATTCATGATACAGGGATTTCGTTGTTCTATCTGCTCCATTACATTTGTATAACAACATCATTGATTTCAGCTAACAATTTGATCCTCTCTTTTGCTATTCTCATACACGTTTCCTACTTCTTGATTTTTCTCACAGCATGCTTTCCGATAACAAAATTAAAGATGTTGGATCCAAGGCGTTTATTGTTGGTAACTCCTATGATACCACAATGTAAGTACTGCAGTATAGAACGTCTCGTCCGTCTCGTAACTAAGGGACCACCTTTCGTCTCTTTAACGAAAACACCACGTTTTCCCCGAGGCAAAGCAATATAGCTCTAACTCTCGTAAGCGACGTCGACTATTTTTTGATGTTCTGATTTAACGTTGTTTAAGCATAGACTATGACTTGATTTGGTAATGAAATCATTATTGGACATTTATGTTATGATCAATTGACAGCTGCCAAAATAGGATACCGGCTGACCAGTGTTACATGACTGTATCGCGACCTCAGGTGTACAACTCATTTTTAAGGTTCTCTGCTGACCAGCTAAGGCATTCCAAGTGATTGCAAGCTCAGAAAACTTTCGTTTAGAAAGACAGTTCTTAAAAGAACCCACGAGAGCTTCACTTTTAGCCTTGGCTAAATCTATATATTACTTGCAACAGATACATGATGAGAACAGCTTTAAGATCCCTCGACCTGGATTCATTGGAAGCTGTGGATAGTGCAACAACCAAAATGTAAGTTTAAACTATTGTTAGTTTCTTTTACAACTTAAGCTAGGTGGTCCATTCTCGTCCCCAGAGCTCGTCGTTTCTTGGTCACGTGGTCTGGAAACGGGGGGCTCTGGAAGCACTCGTTACCGGGTGTCAGAAAATTTCTGACATCTGGTCGCGCATGTGCAGAAGTTACAAATATCACTGCTCATGCTCATAACGGATTTTTGTCCCTCACCGCTCCACCTGGGGAAAATTTTACTTCCTGAGCTCTCTTCAGAGAGTGGCTTCTTTGGGATGTTTTGAAAATGCACCACTTCACTTAACTTGGATTCACTGATAATTTGGAGTTAAAAGAAGAAGGCAGT
Source organism: Porites cylindrica (assembly GCA_964035525.1). Classification (NCBI taxonomy): domain Eukaryota; kingdom Metazoa; phylum Cnidaria; class Anthozoa; order Scleractinia; family Poritidae; genus Porites; species Porites cylindrica. The sequence continues at coordinate 53,506,871 of OZ037776.1, forward strand.
AACAGAAACCGGCTGAACACACTGTTGGTTTGCAGAACTGAGACAATTAATCGCATGACTATCGTCTGAGTTATGTGAGTTTTTATTAATACGTTTGGCGAACAAACACTCGGAAAGCAATATCGCGAAGATCGATATAATGCGGGAAAAAGTCAATCTAAAAAGGTATCTTGTTCCGTGTCCTGCTACTGCTATACTTACTTCAAAACGCTTTTTGAAACGAAACCATTCATGTTTTGTGTTAGGAGAGTAAAATATATGTTTCATTTCACTCGAGATGATTGTGTTTCTTCCTTTGTTTATTTCCTTTTGTGGTGTCGCATGCCGTGGTCTTAATTTTGCACAAGAGCTTTTGTGTACAACACGTGTTAGACAACCGAAGGATTTACGTCGAGACAAATCAGTATTAATCATTTTACCGAACCAGAGTAAAAAACATATATTACAAGGTTTGTCCATGAGAAGTGCGCCAGTCTAATGCACCTCCATGGGCTTCCATGCATGGCAACTTTATACAGTACTGAGTAAATCCAATTCCAGTTCAGTTCTCTCTGCATATCAACCCTAACTGAAACTTGAACCCCAGTTTCCTAACCCTAATCATAAAACTTCTGGGTCATTGAGTATTTATGGGGGCCATTCAGTGTTCTGCTAAAAGGGTTTATCCTTCTAAAGATTTCAGGTATCATCTCCTAACTAAAAATCATCATCAGTACCTCAAAGAGAGAGTTTTCAATAATTTTGCTGTCAGACTCAGAAAATCATTAATACCTGAAAAATGTTGATTGTGTAGTGACCAATTACCATAATGTTTAGTAAACATGTATGACGAAACCTCAAAACCACAAAGTTATTACCATTGCTGTTTGAGGTTTTGTTTTCTCACCCCTTGGTAGCTTTTTCTTTGCAACGCAATAGCATTCCTTAATATTTGTGGTATTCATGGTTTTGTAACTTTCACAGTATAAATGAGCTCTTGTCTTCAGGGCGGAAAAACGTAATGAGCATGCGTGAACTTTTTTGCCCAGATCCCCTGGCCGGATTTGAAAAAATGGCGGGATTTCTAATATTTTATTGGCTAAAAATAAAATGTTTCCACTCATAACCTGGAAAGAACAGGCAATTTGTCTTCAAAAGTTGCAAGCTGTGGTTATAACCTTGTCGTTACTTAATTTTCTCGAAGAATACCTCATAGTAAAACAGACTTTAACGACATTAATTTCCTTGTGTTGTACTGGAAATGTGCATGCGTAGGTCCGATTTTTTTCAAGATGCATTCACAAAATGTGTTCATATAAGGACGTTCCTGGATATATAAGGTCCGGAGCTCCACTGTGGTCACAAAAACAACACATCTTTGAACAGTGATTTGCCCAAAAAAGTTAACGCCTGCCCACAATGTTTTTGAAGTCACTAAACTTTGTCGCACTCGAGTTGATATTTAAAACCCTCACTCGATCTGACACTTGTAGTTTCGCAGATCACTAAAATATAAAGAAAATCCTCAATGTAGAAGTTATTGCGTTGATACGTTGGCAGAATAAAGGTCAATCTTAATCTAGTAAAATCTTCCCAAAAATCGGTTTCAAAGCAACTATAGTTCTTTAAACTTGTTCGTTTCGCGCAGATATATAAATTTTGCTTTGTGTTGTCAAGTTGAACACGCATAACATCTGTCAGAAACCTACGAGTAAGTAGGATTTCGTTCAAACAAAGTTAAAGTTACATTATTTCAAAAACTTCTTGCTGACAATGAAGAAATGAATTTTCTGTGCGAAAACAACCTACCTAAAGATCTTAAAAGCAAAAGATCAGTTGTAACTTGGCAGCGGGAGCCAAGCCATGATTCACCATTTAGCTATTTTCAATAAGCTTAACTGGTCCATGAGAGCGTCTTCCTTTAAGAAAATTAAACTCAGCCGATCATTAGAAAGTACAGAAGATTGCACATAAGGGTTTGTTTTGCTCGCTTCAGTAAAATCCAGCTGCAGCAATTGTTTACGGGAAAAGAGTCAATTGTTTTGAAGTCACTGCCAGCAGTTGTCCTTCTCTACTTCACAGCGAGTGAAAAGGACAATATTTTGCGTACAGAAAGTTATTCTTATAAAGAACAGAAACTTTCACAGTGCACTGGAAAACAAAAATATGTAATGAAAAATAAAAAAACTCCGACTATTATTACTTGAGCGACAGAAAAATGATCTTGAGTAAGCTTGCTGGCGTTCTATTTCCGAGAAAGTTTAATAAGCGCACAAGTTTGTTCACTTTGACGCGTTATAACAGCAATATGGTTCTTCGACTGACGACAAAGATAAAGCTGGTTCTGCAAAGGTAATAAATCTGGGCATGTAAAAAAAGTAACCGTAACTACTAATAACAGAATACAAGCGGGTTTTAATTCAACCCGGCGAAATCAACTCATGAATTAATCGGATGCAAAATCAGAAAATATACTCGCCTCTTTAGAAATGTTCAAAACCTTTTATTCCACCTCAGACTGACGGAATGACCGTTTTTCCTTTAACATTGGTTGTTCTGTATCCAAAGTAGTTTTCAAGCGACGAAAAAAACATCAAACATGTCAAATAAAAATGCTTTACAGGGAGCAAACGTTCGCACCTCGTGCATTTCACTCAGAAGTCCAGCAACAAACAAACACAGTCAACACACAGAAAAGCCCGCCTTGAACCTGCGGTAAGGGATGCACAGAAGCTTGCGCAGAACGTTTTTCCGCCCTGAAGCTCTTGTCACCTCTGTTGTAGGGGTGTAAACAGTTATATGTACTTTTGATTACCGGTGACTGATAAAAAGTGTTTCCCAGGACACTAGTTTAGTTGGAAGTGATGGTAATTATGCAAATGCATTCAGAGAGAAACCTGTTTAATTACCACTTATGAGCTGATGGTTACACATCTTTGTAAGGGGTTCTAAGGTTTTTTTTTTCTTAGGGGAGGGCTTACAACTAGGGGGGAATATTTTCTTGTTCACTGGTAAATGGGCTTATAACTGGGGGGCTTATAAGTTGGGGGGGGGGGGGGGAGCCTTAAAAGCAGTAGTTTATGGTAGCCTGTGCCAGACATTCAGGTATTGGGGAAGGTGCAAAGAGAACAAAACTAAGAAAAAACCTGCTTTTTTAATTCTCTACTTCTCATTACCTGAATGCCTAGAACGGGTTATCATAAGCTATGTAGCTGTACTTTCTTATCTGGAACAGTGAAATGTAGAGTGATATATGCACTGTATGTAGACTGTATGCGTTAAGAGATTCCCCCGTTAAGGAGTACACTTTGAGTAACACACAACCCAAAAGCATTTTCTTGGGTAACTGAACTCATCTTGTTTTGAGACTGGAGTGCAAGATCTGCAAGGTTTGAAACTGGGGATAGAACTTTGGATCAGGACTGAAAAAGGATAGTGAAAATCACTTAGTTTGGTCAAAATTTGGCAAGGCAAGAAGCACACTGCGGGGTGAATCTGAACTGATTTTTGGGGGGTAGTGCCCCACCCCCAATCCCCACCCTCTGCAGTTGTATTGAAACTGAATGTGGTGCTTATAGAGTTAAAGTACAATATCTGCTCACAGGTTTTGACAATGTATAATTTTTTAGTTCCCTTAATATTTATCATTTTGTGTTATAACATGAGGCCTCCAACTAGGAAAAAGGTTTAACCAGAACTGAATCATTGACCAGTGGAAGCAAGTTTTAACTTGGCTCATCATTATTTGTCAATAACCAAGTAAACTAAGATGCTCTATGCTTCAGAAAGCCAAAGCTGTGTGCAAGCTCAAGGAGGGTGGAGAGCAGGTGTGGTTAGGATTGGCGAGTAAACTATGATATTACCGTTGATCAAACTATAACGTTGTCCACCCTATCAAAGGTGACATACTGCAAAATTCAGTTGTTATCATCAACAACCACTTACCCCAGTATGATGCAAAATAGACTACTCTAGGCTGTTGTTCATTTATCATTTTACTTATTAACACCGCAGTTGTCCCTAAGACTGTCAAAAAAACTAGACAAGTTTTCACATACTGTATGCCTAATTATAAACAGTTAAGTTTTCTTGTGTTTTAGAATTCTTAAACCAAAAAGGTTGAGAACATTGTGCTACCCTATGTAGTGATCAGATAACATAATTATTTATCAAGAAACATTGTACAAAAGCTGCTTCTTTGTTAACTGTTCATCAGTCGTAAATAACCCCAGAGCCCTTGTTTATCTTTGTCTAAATGCCACACGACTGGAAGCCAACCAAGGACTGTTAGGATGAGAATAGCTTCTTGTAAAACATTTGTAACAAGTCGGCCACATAGCCTTTTCTTTCACAGCCCAATTCTTTCTGTTAAAATAAAAGTTAAAAGAAGGCCTCCGAATTATCTAAGCATGATTTAAGGAATAACTACTTGCTAGACTATCATCTTTTCACAATTAAAAAATCGCCTTTTGTATGCAGCCCAAAATGATTCATAAGCAATTCAGTTCTGGCTTTGTGCACTGCCATCAATGGTCTAATAAAATAAAGGCATATAATAAAATATTATCCTGACCTTAGTATAGCAAGGAGATATTCTTTCCGCAGAAAATACAATAAATTAAAAGCACACTGCAATAAACTCAACGTACATATCATTTTTGTAATGTAGTCGGAGCTTGATTTCCTTTCCTACCGTAGCACTGACGAATATCCAGAGGAATTAGAAGAACTGATTAGACTAATTAATAGCGCCATACAAGTACAGTACCAATCGCTTGATTTTTAACGAGCAAGGAGCAACAGCAAGAGCTAACTAACCATTTAATACTCCTCCTTTCAGTCTCCCAGGAGATGTGACGGTCGAGACAGGGGCAAATTTTAGCGCACAACGAAAGCAATACTTTCTTTGTCAAGGCTCGTTGTCTTCTTAGAAACTTCTCAAACTTTACCTGCAATTCTCTTCTTCACTGTTACTGCATATAAACCAAACAGGATTGTCGCAATCAACGAAACTCAGACACGGATTTTATGTTTGCAGGTCGAGAATGTTATGCGCATTAGATTATATTTTTAATTTGTTTTGCGCATTCAATTGCCTACGGCGAATGAAAAAATTCGTATTTTCCGTTGCGTCCAGAGCCACTGGTCGGTTACAAATTAAGCCGAGTGGCTCTGGGGACGAGAATGTAGGTGGTTGGAAAAATCTGCAAAGTAATAAGTATTAAATATGGATTGCGCAAGCGTGTTAACCTCGCAAATTTATTTCAACCCTTAGCAGTTGTAAGCGCCTACCGAGTAAAAGCCTGTTAAGGTTTTTCTACAGTCCTCTTCTGTCTATTTCTATTTGCCTTAACCCGCCGTAACTTGTGTTGACCGAAATGGAAAATTGCAAACGATAATGAACAAAAACAAAAGAGGCCATAACAGACCACTTTCCCTTCTACCCTTTCGTCTAAAAAGGTCAAACTCAACCAATTGACCCTTACCTTGCAGAAATATGGGCGATGGCCAAATTGCTTCAATGACTTTAAAGAACAAGATTGGTTCTATGCTCTGCAAAATTCAACTGTAAGTATCATTATTATTATTATTATTATTATTATTATTATTATTATTATTATTATTATTATTATTATTATTGTCTCTATTATCACAGTCTTTGCTGGTGTTCTTTTTGTGCATCAGCCGGGCGCAAACCATGCACCTAGAGCGTCAGTCACTCAAGTCAATCATTCTGTTCATACACTGAGCACATTTCTGAGGATTCGTGCAGATCCCAGCATGCAGATATTTTGAATCTCTGTCATATTAGCTCTTTCTGATACTTTCTTGATGTTTTCTACCATACCCTTCTTCACTATACCAAGCGCACCAACAACCACAGGGATCACTACGGTTTTCATATGCCACATTCTCTGTATTTCTAGTTCTAGGTCTTTGTACTTGCATTTTTTTTCAGTTTCCTTCAGTGCGATGTTTCTATCTGATGGAACAGTCATATCAATAAGTTTTCAGGTGGAATTCACTGAATCTTTAACGATGATATCTGGTCTGTTCGCTGTTATAGTTCTATCAGTATTGACTGGCATGTCCCACATGATGGTGATGTTGTTATATTTATTGTGTATCACGGTCTCTGGTTCGTGTTCGTACCATTTGTCTGTAATCTCTATATCATGATCTTTACATATGCTCCAATGGAGATATGCTGCAGCATTATTGTGCCTGGAGATGTACTCTGTTCTGGCTAATACCTCACATCCAGATACAATATGGTCCACTGTCTCTTCATGTTGCGAACACAATCTGCATTTGTTATTATTATTATTATTATTATTATTATTATTATTATTATTATTATTATTACAAGTGATACTGGTAAAAGTAGATTATAATTATTTTACACTATATAAAGCTTCGAGTTTAAACCATAAAATAACTTGATCAAAAAGGGTTAGCTTTTAAGTCTTTCTTCGGTGCCGCATATTTCTACGACGAAGTCATATGGTTAGAGGTTGTCCGCTATAGTGAGAAGTGATTCCATTTGCTTTTATTGAAATGGATGGTGGATGGATGAAAATTGATTGCTCTTTTTGATGTACAAATCATATCCAGTGATAAACAAATCATGTCAAAGAGAAAGTAAAATCAACTATTACATCTGATTCTTAAGTCTCGGCACAAGCCGATTAATAAAATGGATTTACAAAGAGAGATACGAATTGCTCTTACTGAAAAGAAAACAACAACTTAATAACAGCCTGCAAACCACTAAGCTGAAACTTAGGCACCCGTGAAAATCGATATTTGAGCTGGGTAATGATAACATTGTCCAGTATTACTAAAAATAGTTGACGCCTTTATCCACTGGACCACCTCGGTAAACGCTGACAGATCGAGTTTAAACGAGGTATATATTCCTTCTCTGTTGTGATTGACAGTTTTCAAGGATTTCTTTCTCCGTTTTTTTAATTTCCGTGTAGAATTAAATCTTTACCTGATCGAAGCTAGACGTAAATCTTACAATAAACTCGTTAAGAGGCAGCCTCCCTAAAAGCGGTCTACTCGATTTCGCGACAAAAAATGCTGTTCGTTTATTTTTGTCGGTGAAGAGGGTTTAGTAGGTATATACTAAAATCGCTATTTTTGTTTTCAAATCCTTATTCTTAGGCCTGGTTCAGACGCCGTACTTTTCATGTGCCGAACCTAACTGAATAAGTTCGACTTTGGAGCGACACTGGCGCGACATCTGATTCAGACGGCGTA